>JAXIVD010000503.1:5000-7500 GCA_036785275.1 Cancer borealis | reverse complement strand
GTCAAGCCCACACAGCCAGAGGGGGGTGTTACACAGGCAAGGCCTAAATCCCCCCCTCGGTCCACAAGGCACACAGGAGCTCGAGGTCTGTCAGCCTCCTCCTCACATGCCTTCTACCACCAGGATCAGATCCATTTGGCTACTACACGCCATCAAGTTGCGCCACCTGGATCTTGGATCGGATCCATGAGGGATCCTGATCCACCATTCCCACCTGGATCCCTGGGTCCAGCACAGGGTGACCTCGAGGATCCGTGGGATGAGATTTCGGAGGACGATTCTGGCACGCGGTCCAGGGACCATGATGCAGTTCCTCCCCCACTTTTCCAATCCATGATGGCCTACATTACCCACTGCTTTCCGGAGGCGCTGGGGTATGCGGAAGCGGCTCACCGACCTGCCCCGCCTGGGGAGGTTAGGCCTGAAGTGGAGAAACATATCCTTCTTACCAGGGCCCAGCCTATGGATTTCTCTTTGGATTCTGCTACCAAGGCTCTTCTCCTGGCTACTGAAGGATCCAGACCATCTCTTGCCCGCTACCCGTCCAACAGATACAGGAGGATCTACTCCGTTAGTGGTCATGAGTCAGCGGGGAAGGCAGCCAAGCTGAACACCGACTTGGCTCTTGCTCTCACCACTAAGGGGAAAGAACCCCAAGTGTTGGTTCAACATGCTGATATGACCCGCCCGTCAACGTGAGGCACATAATTTTCTGTTTTGGGGTGTGGGAGCATTCTACCGGCTCCTTTCTTCCCTACAGCCTGGACAAGAGGACAAGCCTCTAGCTGATCAACTCTTTCGGAGTATTCAGTTTGCCATGGTGGACACTGCCAAAGATTCAGCATTTGCCTTGACCAATGTAAAGGCCATGAGACGGGAGGCGATCCTGTCCCGCCTCCCACCGGTATTTAAGTCTGCGACCAAGGTGGACTTAAGGAAATCTGCGATTGACTCTGCATTCCTTTTTGAAGAGGCTCGAGTTCAGGAAGCCCTTCGGGTTGCAGACAAAGCAGCCTCCATCTCCTTCCAGCAAGCAGCGGCTTGGGCGCTGGTGAAGCCTCGTCCTACTTCAGGCACTCCATTGGTGGATCGTGCTTCTCGCACTAATCCTGTCGCTGCCTCTCATCGACCCTCGACCTCGTCTGGTCGAACGGTCTCCTTTTTCCAGTCAAGAGTGCCCCAACGGTAGAAACCTGCTCCCAGACTCCCTTCTTCCCGCCCAAGAACGTCGGGCAAGTTTTTTCGGAAGTAGACCCTCGCCCGTCCCGGATCCCCATTGGAGGTTGCCTTGCCAACAATCTAGAAGACTGGATCACGATTGGAGCGGAGGCTTGGATACTCGCCGTCCTCCGCGAAGGTTACAGGATTCCTTTCACGACACCACCACCAGTCACCTCCCATCCAGTTGGATTTCGGTCTTACTCCCTGGGATCCGAGAAGGCCGAGGCATTAGATCACGAGGTTCGGCTTCTCTTAGAAAAAGGGGCATTAGAGAAGGCCCCAGCATCTCCGGGATTTTACAGCCACCTTTTTGTTGTGACAAAGGCCACCGGAGCCTTCCGCCCGATTCTCGACCTGTCCTCTCTCAATCGCTACGTCATCACCACTCGATTCCGGATGGAAACTGTAAGGACGGTCATGTCTGCGATTCGCAGTCACGACTGGATGGCAGCCATCGATCTCAAGGACGCCTACCTCCAAATCCCGGTCCATCCAGACAGCCGAAAGTTCCTTCGCTTCATTTGGAAAGGCCTACACTACCAGTTCAAGGTCCTTTGCTTCGGCCTATCCACTGCCCCACAAGTTTTCACTCGGATGATGGGTCCAGTTTCAGCGGCTTCACATCGGCGGGGGATTCGTCTCCGGTATTTAGACGACTGGCTACTGTTGGCCCACTCCGAACGGGAGGCCCTCGATGCAACCGAGTTCCTTCTCGACCTGTGTGCCTCTCTGGGTATTCAAGTAAACTGGGGAAAGTCCCATCTTACCCCGTCTCAGTCGATGATCCATCTGGGGATGGAGATTCAATCAATGATTTTGAAGGTTTTCCCGACACAAGAATGCCTGGAGAACCTTCACCGCCAGATCGAGTCCTTCCTCAGTGTTCAATCTCCACCAGCAAGGGCTTGGTTGATCCTGTTGGGTCACATGTCCTCCTTCATCCATCTAATTCCGGGGGCCAGACGACGAATGAGAGGTCTACAATTACATCTTTCCCGATCTTGGAATCATCAGCTCCATCCAGACGACTTTCCAGTTCCTTGGGACAGCATGCTTCTGGAGGATCTTCAGTGGTGGTTGTCGGATCCCGGCCTACGGGTGGGACAGTCGCTACAATTGGCTTCCCCAGATGTGTGCCTGTACTCGGACGCCTTGACCCTAGGTTGGGGGGCGTCTGTTCTTCATGCCTCAGTGAGTGGTCTGTGGACCCCACAGGAGCGGTCCCTTCATATCAATCTCTTGGAACTCAGAGCCATTCGTCTCAGCCTATCCCACTTCA
>JAXIVD010000502.1:0-135000 GCA_036785275.1 Cancer borealis | reverse complement strand
ATAGTGCCACTCCAACCAATTCCCCGCCTGCCTTCCTTTACCGCTGCCTGCCTTCCTCTGGGGCCGCTAGAAGAGCTGGTAGTGGCGACACACACTGCACGGTCGGCTGCCGCGGCATGACGGCGACAACGTCCTTACAGTGGTGACGAGGCGGCCCATTACCAATTCGTCATCGTCGAGGCTGGGCGTGCCGTTGTCCCTTTCAGCGAGGCGGGGATGGGCTGATGGGGTTGTGTGGGGCGCGGAACCTGGCCAAGAAATGTAAGGGTATTCATAGTTCTAGCGAGGGATATAAATGATGGTGATAACTGTACAATAAGTAAAGCCATTATGACTGGTCTTAGTAGTATTGATACTGCCGTGTATTCATTCGTCTATTCTTTATTTTTTATTTTTTTAGAATAAAGTAGAGAAGCAGGAAGAAGAGAAGGAGGAGGAGGAGGAGGAGGAGTAGGGGAGAGAAGGGATACAAAGCATAAAAGAGTATTAAGGAAGAACAGAGAGCAGCAGTTTTATATACTGGGCCCGTCCGTGTGGCAACTTTTTTTTTTTTTAATGATTGTCCCCCTCCTCAAAAGGCAGAGGGCCACGGGCTAGCTACGAGTCCGTCTGAATATGGCATTAAATAAGTTGTTTAGCGTGGAGGCGGGTATGTGTGACTTATGTAGAGCAAGGTGGGTAGGGTGAGGGTGTTGCAGGCAATGACAGATGACGAGATGATGATAATAACAATGATAATGATAATGATTACTACTTATACTACTACTACTACTACTACTACTACTACTACTACTACTACTACTACAACTACTACTACTACTACTACTACTACTACTACTACTACTACTAATGATAATAATAATAATAATAATAATAATAATAATAATAAAAACAATAATAGTAATGATAATAATAACAAGAAGAAAAGAAAAAAAGAAAGGAAAAAAGAGAGAAAGAAAATAGTTAAAGCTGAACAAAGGAGTGAATATAATTATGAAAGGATGCTATTACCACTTAATACACAGAAAATTTTAACCACCTTCGATCTTTTAGCCCTCATTATCAGCCTGACGAGAGAGAGAGAGAGAGAGAGAGAGAGAGAGAGAGAGAGAGAGAGAGAGAGAGAGAGAGAGAGAGAGAGAGAGAGAGAGAGAGAGAGAGAATACCATACTATGATATTATCTTAAAGTGAGATCGATGTGAGGACAACAAAACCAAATTGCTGATCAAAATGGGGCCCCATTTTGATCAGCAATTTGGTTTTGTTGTCCTCACATCGATCTCACTTTAAGATAATCACACACACACACACACACACACACACACACACACACACACACACACACACACACTACAAGTTAAGTGAGAAGGGCAGTAACTAATAATAATCCAACCCAGCACACCTTCCTTCTGTTATGAAAACAATCCATTCTTATATCGCTTCTAATATTTGTAAGGGAATCTTCTTATTTAAACAGCTACTCAAATAGGAGATTTCTTAATTATATTTATAACAATTGATACTAAAATGAAGGTTTGGTAATTGATGGAGTGCATGTGTAGAAGCTGCATTATTTCTTCCTCTGCAGCAGCAACATAATGTATAGTTTGAAGTTTTTATATTAATTTTCTTGGTTGTTTTACATACTACTCAATACTGCTGCAACATTTATCTCATAATTCAAAATATAGTTTAGTTCATGGATTCAGTTAGTTAATGTGGGTGTGGATCCTTGTTTAACAGTGGTTCAGGTGTGATAAAAGGATGATCGGATGTCATAACTGAATATCTGCAGGACACTCCTATGCCCTCTCTATGTAAGTGAACTCCTGTGCCTCAACCTTAAATTCCCCTGTGGTTGGCTGATGCGTAATATTCTCTATACACGCCTTGATGTGTACATGTGTACGAGTATATCCACCATCGAACAAGACAACCACTTCATGTATGATTTATATGCAGGGTCGATCACTTGGTCAAAGGATCGGGCGTCCCGCAGTGCACGCCCTTCATTGATAATGGTCATGTGAACTATGCTCAGGGTTAAGTTACTCTGCACAATGTTTAATGATTGCTGCATTCAATGTTTAATTAAATTCGCCTTCAGGAAACCACGTTCATTCATTACCACCATCGCCACCATAAATCCACATCTAAAATTGCAGTTGATGCAGGACACTGATGGTGATGGATATAAACTAACAAAAGAACATTATTTATTTTAATTGATTGAATTTAATTGTCGTCAAGGGTGCGTACCTTTACCAAGGTTGGACAGCAGGTTTTATGAAGAACGTTACTCACCCACCTACCATCAAGGAATAAAGCAAATTATGACTATAAACAAATGTAGGATGTGAGAAATGACAACCCAGCCACGTGGGTGTGTCTTCCACTCCTTCCTTGGTGAAGATGGGCGGAGGGAAACCCCAAGGGATGACTTAAATACCAAGAAGTCTCATGGAATATTGTACTCCTACTTGTGTTGTTCATTTCACGTGCAGAACACTAACAATATACTTAGACTTCCTGTCATACATTTCCTACATTATGCTGTATCTTTACTCAGAGAGAGAGAGAGAGAGAGAGAGAGAGAGAGAGAGAGAGAGAGAGAGAGAGAGAGAGAGAGAGAGAGAGAGAGAGAGATAAATACTATTATAATACACAAGATGGTGGTGTACGGATTGGAATGGATGATGATAATATGGAGAGTGGCATGAACACGAGTGGTCGTTTGGTTAAGGCATAACAAATACATAATATTTACTTAGCCATGGCATAAACTTGAGCGAAAATGGGAATTCATCAAGTAGTTTATGAGACGTCGGAAATAACTTGGGTTTGTCTTGTCTCCTTTGACATTAACACAGGAAGGAAGATATTTGGATTTTCTTTAATTAAGGATATCCAAGTAATACTCATGGTAGTTATCATAATCATGTATGGTGATCTACTGGAAGGAAAATTCAGATAATGAGCAAAATGTAAGGTGTATTTTTGATATGGTCAAAAAGCACAATTAATAAAAAATATATTTGACTCATTACAATTTCTTATAATTTTTTATTTTTTTTATTTAAGTCTGACAAAGTCCTTAGGTCTATATTACTGTATAAGATTAGCATTACATGAGCACCAACAAGCTTAAAATTGTATTAAAAAAAAAAAAAAAAAAAAAAAAAAAAAAAAAAAAAAAAAAAAAAAAAAAAAAAAAACGAAAAACTGATTACATAATTACTTATAATAAACATATGGCAAGATCAACACCACAAACAACCATCATAAACAAATGATGGCAAAGTAAACATTATCTTATAACAACCCATTCACATTCACAAAGCAATACAATCCTATGCATCACTGAAAACAAAATACACCTCAAAGGCAAAAGTGACTACGACTCAATATTCTTGATCATAAAAATCTAAGAAGCAGAAACTCATATCTATTTCTGCCCAATGAACGCTCCTCACATTTGTTAATTCTGCCAAGTGAAGCTGACATATTCAAGATAAGATTCATATTTTGTATAACAACTTTGATTCTCTCTCTCTCTCTCTCTCTCTCTCTCTCTCTCTCTCTCTCTCTCTCTCTCTCTCTCTCTCTCTCTCTGACTAGTATAAAAAATAAAAAATAAAAACTGTATGGTTCAGTCATCCTGGAACTAAACACTAAAATTGTGTATGAACATGAAATCATAAAAACAATCCAGAATCTACATCTAATCCTCACTATTGTTGTGCCATTGTACCACACAGACTATGAAAGGATGACAACACATCATTCGGTGCTCCCCTAATTCACCATGTTGGATTTTAAACTTGAATAATTTTTGTCTTTTCACTGTTTATAATTATCTAAATCATAATAATCACAACATAGAAATGTTTAGTTATTCACCACAGCCTACCTAGCAGAGGTAACAATGTTAACTTGGTATGTCTACAACCAAGAACAACATTGTACACATTTTTCATACATTGTTTTAGTCTGAAAAGTTGGAACGCATTACCAGATTACATGAAAACAGTAACTAATTCAAATTTATTTAAAATCAAACTTAAGCAGTATCTACATAAATTATAAAGTCAAGCTGTTATAGAAAAATAATGAGTGCATTAAATTTGTCCTCTTGCAATATGTCGTTTAGATTCGTTCTGAAAATATGTTATCACTATGAGTTCATATGCAAGTTAATTATAATTTTGCAATTATTGTTATCATCGTACGTATACTTGTCATTATATTAAACTGATTTTGTTTGTGAGCGAGCTAATTCTCAGCAGCCTATATTCATGCATATAATTGTGATTTGGCAATAAACTTTAAATCTGTCTTCATTGTAGTATATTGATAGGCAAAGTTTTTGAGAATAATTTAACTTATTGGCTTAAAATAGATTTTGAAAATCATCAATGATTTTCCATATCTAGAAAGTAGGCAGTTTCCCACGTCATGGATTAAAGTCTCTCTAGACTATATTACATGAAGTTGCATGATCTGGATTAAATGTCTAATCTGAAACTTGCACGTTGATATCTAACTGAACAGGTTTGGTGCAAAAAGACTTAGAAATATTAGCTGCCAACTTAGTTTGAATTTTCTTCATGAAGTTTAATAATGTTTGTAAATACGTACATTCATATCATTAACAAACTTGTTTATTCAGTAACAGCATAATAACTTAACTACTGCTTAAAGTACAAAATATCAATGAATATTAAAATATTCATGCTGCCAATGATGCTTGAATGCCTTTCAAGATCTACACCTTCTTTGCCTTCCATTTCCCTGCTCCTAAAACTTAGTACAGTAGTCAAGAACACAAAATAATTAACTGTAAGTTTTGAACACAATACAAAGTATCACAAAGTCATCTGCATCCCATTTGATATAACTTTCAGGAATGTAACTACACTGTCAAAAGTGGAGCTACTAAACATCACACACACAGGAATGAACACTCAAGACTTCCATCACTTTCACTAACTAATCTCAATCATATACTGTATTGAATACGTATAAATGTATGTAAGTACATATAAATTTGACACGTATGCACATTATGATGCAATACACATACACACGCACACTGACATTTACAAAAAATAAAATCAACACCGGTTGATTTGCTTATAAGTTTGCAATCCACTTCTTATAAAAATATTCATATGATCAAATAATTATCTGCTAACTGTTGAACTACACAAGGTGTTTTCTGATAGCTACCCTCAAGCTGCCCCAGAGGTGTGCAATATTCAGAGACTAGTTGAAAGAGGATCCTTCCATTGGCAAAGCCCAGCATTGTACTACATGGTACTTGACGTGATACCCAACTACTTTAACCCAGAGGCTCCCAATTCGAAGTTCTTTATGAATAATGTAAGCAATACAAAAACTCAACATGGTGTTCACACCACGACCCTGATCAACATATGCATAACAACTACAGAATATATATATATATATATATATATATATATATATATATATATATATATATATATATATATATATATATATATATATATATATATATATCAACTTTAAAGAGATCTTGCCATGAACTCCCGAGAAACTACAAATAAATTCAAGGATAACATATGAACAATGTTCTTATACAGCATCTGAATTTCACTGATGTACTGGCATATGAAAGGAAGTAAGACAGCAATGAACACTGTTTACTTCTTACCAAAGCCAAACTATTACCACATCACCTGAGGCAAAGTTCCTCGTTTCTCAACAATTTTCCTTGTTCCATGCATATGGGGTGACATCCAAGAAAGAAGCAGATAAAAGAAAACAAAAATAGAATAAAACATCATCAAATTTCTTTTTTCTTTTCTCATGGGGAGATACGTCCACATGTCAGTGCAGTATTAAAAGGAAATAACATGCTTAATCTATAGTGTTGAAAGGAGTCTTTCTGTCTGGCTTTCTGGCATTGAGTTGGACCCATAAAAATCAAATTAGGGAATAAAACTAGTACCATTTAACACGAAATATTTGAGAAATTGGACCAAAAATTTTTAATTTTTAAAGAATTCCAACTGTCATAAGTCATAATAAAAATATAAAAAAATTAAAATATATAATTTAATATAAAAGGTCCATTCGACATGCTGATATGTGATTGCATTGATTGGTCTAATTTATGTATGTGCCCAAAATTAAATTTTGAATAAAGTTTTCTAAACTAAGGAAGAAAAATATCTATCTATACTAGCACCAAGAACTAAAACATTAAAACTGTTATTTTCCTCTGTGTCCCTTCTCCCCAAGATGCTTAGAGGCAAAGATGTGAGGTAATACATAAGGATGTACATATATAGATGCCATAGTTTGTCCATCCCCATTAAGGACGGTAAAAGTCGTTTAAACAGATACAAATAGATGTTCCCCTAACTCAATCTACTTGTAAGACACATAACCAAAGGCAAATAGCATATTCATAGTAATATAACACACACACCTTGGTGGTGAGTAGAGGGTGTGGGCTGTTCCATGTGCTGAGTAAATATACTATAGCTGTATGAATATGGCTAATATCAATAAAGTCTCTAGCTGCTTTGTTTAGCCTGCGATGAACACAAATAATACTATGTGAAAAAACTACACATGGGGTATAAACTTTCCCTCCTCTGTCAACAACAAGGGAACTTGGTAACAATCCAGGGAAGCTTGCCATGCCTCTGATACTGTAACAAGTTGTGGAGAAAATTGAGGATAAACAGAAGTAGGAGAATGCCCAAACAGATGTTCAGTATGTCCAGGGGGTCAAGAAGACTTTCCTTTTCGCAGTGGGTCCGCACTTGCAGCATGATAATTGGCTGGTCCTCAAAATGCCTACCCATCCCACACCGGATTTCATGTGGATTCTCTCTTTGAAGGTCTTGGTGATATAGCAGATTCTGAAAAGCAGCAAAATCTTGCTCAGTAGAAGGTATACAGAAATTTCTTTAATTTACATCAGATAACCAAGGAACCTGCTTCACTATCATCATCTTTGATACCCTAACTATTCCTTATGCATTGTTTTCTTGCTAATCTCTTTTATTATTTGAGGCAAGGCGTGTAGAAAGAATCCAACACGGCACCTTCCCCTAAAACAGTTTTACTATGCATGGCACTATTTCCATCCTTCCTCTGTGTTGTGAGCTTCTATATTATAAGCAGTGTAGAAAGGGTCTTCCATACAAACCTACTGCACACAAGGGTGAAAATAGTGGTTTGTAAAGTGAAAAAAAGGTTTGGGATGAGAGTGGCGTGTTGGAAACTTTCTACATAGGAGCAGTGCCTCATTTGATATCTGTCAAGGTGAATTGTCAACACTTCCTTACTACAAGCTGGTCTACTTGGGAATTCTGTAACTCTTTCTTCTTTTTTGCAGTTAATTTTTTCAGTATATAAAAGAAAAAGGAAATATTGAATCAATCGCCTAATGAATGAACAAACAAATCAAAAGTTCACCTGAAAAGGCACCAGGAAGGCACAGTCATCACAGTTCCAAGGGTTGCCACCAAGACGGAACACAGGAAGGAAACGGTGGCCCTTCTTGGCATAATCCTTGTATATCCTCTCCAGGTTCTTTACTGGCAGCTGTCAAGCAAAAAATGACCACTTTAGAAAAGGAAATAAATTCAATAATTAAAGATAAATACTGCTTACTATATAGTTAAACAAAATTCTGGAGTCTCACAGTTGTGTAGCAGATGTCATCTACAAATTATTATATACTTATCTATCTATCTATTTTTAAATATATATACCATACTTTCACTATTCATTTTTCCAGCCTAGATCATATCCTTACGTCTCAGGATTGTGTGGATGGGGGAGGTGAGAGGGGGGAGGGGGGTGACATTACATTTGTGCCACAACAATGTCTTTTTCTTTTTTCATTTTTTCAAGTGAGTTATGGATGTGGAAGAACAGAGTGCCCCCTCAGGGAACACGGAATGACACCACTGGATGAAGAGTCACTTACAGTCTCCAGCTTGTTGTTCATAAGGTTGATGCTGAATTTGAGGTGGTTCTCCAAGTGATTGTATAGAAGTTCACCATCTATATGATCAATCAAGTTATTTCTCAATCCAATCTTCTTCACGCTGCTGTACTTTGGATTGATAAATACCTTGGAGATGTTGCTTATCTGTGGACAGATGGGGGAGGATGAGCAAATCAACAACTCTTACAAATATGATTATATGATATATGACAATACACAATTGCTATCAACAATACACAATTACTTCCAGCATTGATCCCACTATAGGCCTCTTCAATAATGTCCAATAATAATAATAATTACAACATCACAGAACAGTACTGGTCCAGGCAAGTTTGGGGTAATTTTTTTAGGTTTTTCAATGCTATTATGTAGTTACTAACCCTAAATATACGTATGTTTGAGAGGGTGAGTGTGCCAGCAGTAGGAAGGTGTGAGACACTTTTAGATGGAGAAAAAATAGAGTGAGTGAAAGAGTTTGGGAACAGAGCTATGCAAACATGGAGAGATGGAAAGAGAAATAAGACAATGGGTTGTGAAAGGCAGGATCACTTGCAAGGATTATGAGAGGAAGGAATATATGCATGGAGGCAAATAAAGGGTTAAGGAACAGTATTCTCCTGCCAACACTGACATATCTATTGATCAGAGACTTGGACATGAAATAGGGCACTGCAGTCAAGAGTGCGTGCTGTGGAAATGGAGTGAAGTGTGGTATAGTGGAATGGGTTAAAAAAAAAATACTTTGATGTGGTTTGGTCATATTGAAAGGAGTTGTGAAGAAAGTGTATAAAAGGGAAACTAACGATCCAAGGAGGAGAGGAAGGCAATGTAAGAAGTAAGATGGAAGGATAGGGCAAAGGAGTACATGCATGAAAAAGTTTCTGACAAAGCAAGGAAGGAAGGAGTGTATGGATAGAAAGAGATGGAGGTTCTTCTACCGTGGATATCCTCTTGTAGAATGTTCCCATCAGAGACTTGAACAGAATAGACAACCCTCAATCCTCCTTTGTGAATTTCTATAAATATAATTATCTATCATGATTACAAGAATAATTAAATAAGGCATGACATAAAACTCACACGGTTGTTATCAAGGATTAGTGTGGTGGTATGGTTGGGGATCAAGTCTGGTAACTGTGTCCAGTTAGCTGAAGTACAATCAACAAAGATAATCGGTGTTGACTTTCTCTGGAAACCAGTAATTTCACAGCTGCAAGGTACTGGACAGTCCTCATTTGTACTCTGAAACGGTACAATAAAATAAAATCATACTTATGCAATATTTAAAATTTGTTTAATTTATGGTGCTATAAAAACTATAATTAAATAAACAAATCAATATAATAGTTTTAAGTACACTAAAAACAGGTTGAAGTAAGCAAAGAGTGGCAAGTATCATGCATAACATAAATGGATAAGAGAGACTGTGTTAATTACATAGGAATAAGTTTGTGTTGTATACAAGTAGCCTTAGTTGGATGAGTTTTAACTGGATGAATCACTAACACACCTAAATGTTATGGACCAAAAGGATGAATTTAGGGAGAGATGTCTCAATTAAGTGCTTGGATATAAGATGCAAGAAAAAAAATCTCTAGATAATTTTTAATTTGTATGTGGCATGGATTTGTGACCTAGTTTAGTGGAAACATTCACCACCAGTCACACTCACTCACCTTGATAACTTTCAAGACTTCTATCAAATTGCGGTTGACAAATGAGAACCTTATATTGAGTGCATGCAGTCCACTTCGTGTTTTCTCCACAACAAAGCAGACAGTAGAGTTGATCTCCATCTTGCCAGCATCATACAATTCCAGCAGCCAAAGATTTTTCGGTGCACACTCAGCTGCACCTTCTGTAAATATGACCATAAAACTATTAATCTATATACTATCTATGGAAAAAACTAATGGACAATATTCAGTAAATGTTTAAGGAACGAAAACTCTGAACAATACAAATTCTCCTGCAGAGAAGAGCATTATGATGATGATGATGATGATGATGATGATGATGATGATGATGATGATGATGATGGTGATGATCGTGATGGTGATGGTGATGATGATCATCATGATGGTGGTGGTGGTGGTGGTGGTGGTGGTGGTGGTGGTGGTGGTGGTGGTGGTGGTGGTAGTGGTGATGGTGGTGGTGATGGTAGTGGTGATGGTAGTGGTGGTGGTGGTGGTGGTGGTGGTGGTGGTGGTGGTGGTGGTGGTGGTGGTGGTGGTGGTGGTGATGATGATGATGATGATGATGATGATGATGATGATGATGATGATGATGATGATGGTGGTGGTGGTGGTGGTGGTGGTGGTGGTGGTGGTGGTGGTGATGGTGGTGGTGGTGGTGGTGGTGGTGGTGGTGGTGGTGGTGGTGGTGGTGGTGGTGGTGGTGGTGGTGGTGATGATGATGATGATGATGATGATGATGATGATGATGATGACAATGATGAAATATCAAACAAACAATGAGAGATAATGAAGCCATATTCCTTACTTTCAATGACGAATTTCTTCAGGTTCTTGAAGACACTGAACTCAGCAATGCGTAGCATGAAGATATCAATAAGATATAACTCCTCTAGGTCTGGGAAAGCATCCTGCAACTGCAAGATACACACACATTATCTACTAATTTCCACCATGAAGATAATCAAGCAATATGATGCTACAGAATACAAGGAATAATGTGAACAAGAAGCAGCAACATTTTACCTTCGAATTAAATTGGAGAGTGAGTTCTTTGTTCTTGGCGAGGAATGTGTCATTGTTCCAACATTGCTCCACCACCAACTTTCTTACTTTGGGGACTGAAGGAATTCGTGACTCACTCCACTGATTAAGTCGGCTAAGGAGACAGGAGTGAAACAGAGGCATTCATTAACATGCAAGTCTAAATACTTTGACAATACTGTACCACTATAGACTTTCATTTCTATATACAGTAGTGCACTAAGTTTCACAGCATCTCAATTCATGTATCTGTTTGTAGCTGCAAATCCAAAATATTCTATGATTAGATTTAATTAAATATTCTAAGCTTCACATATAGAGAATATTGCTACCACCTCATACTCAATTGCTTGTCATTGTATTGACCTGATTTGTTAATTTGGCGACAACAGAACTACTTTTTAAAAATTGGAAGCAGAGGTATGTTTTTTAGTCATAGCTATGGCTTGGTTTCAGAGCTCAAAAAATTTTTACGTGAATCCTGAGAATGAAACCATCCATAATCAGGACCAGAACAGTTCCTGAGCTCCTCTGATACTGATACAGTTTTACATCATTCTGCATACACACACACACACACACACACACACACACACACACACACACACACACACACACACACACACACACACACACACACACACACACAATCACAGCCTAGGCCATTCAAACCAATAAAACTTCAAGATTTTTGCCTTTGAAAGTTGAGATTGTGTACAGATTAATTTTGTGACCAGAGAAAAATTAAACAAAAACTTTCAAACCTAAGAGCATACTGTAATATGATGAGTGAGTAGCATTTCCGTGTTCCGTGCAGCCTAACCTTTCTTTGAGAGTTAGGGTGTGGAGGGCAGGGTAGTAGGCAAGGTCATCCACTGAAAGGTTGGTGGTGAGGTTAGAGTTTGTTATGGTGAGGGAGCCAAGCCGACTCCCCAAATCTTGTTTTAGGAGACTACTTACATCCTGCAGGGTGGAAAGGCCCTCACACTCCACCTAGAGAATAATATTTGACATAAAAAATAATAATAAATTGAAAACTTTAACATTAAAAATACACATTGCATATGAGTACACACACACATATATATATATATATATATATATATATATATATATATATATATATATATATATATATATATATATATATATATATATATAAGTGCTTTTAAAATATCCCTATAGTTGACATCTGCCATCTCCAGACTTGTACAATCCTATCTACAATAGTTTCGTGGTAGTTCTCCCCAGCAGCTTCAATCACTCAATGTTTCAGTGTCATTATGAACGCATACAAGGGAAAGGGTAATGCAATCGAACGTGGCATCAAATTATCCAAACAAAATATGAAATGCAGCCCCTTAAAATAGTTTTGACATATTGAAAGAATGTATGTATATCAGTATGACATATGCGGTGGGTACACGAGGAACACCACTAATAAAATGGAAACACAGTGCTAAAATATGTAAGCATAAGGGGAGAAAGGAGAATGACAAGATTAGAGCTTGTAATGAAGGAACACAAGGACAGGAACACATGGAGACTCTATAGTTCTGTCCATCCTTTGGTGAAGAGTTTTTAGTGAATAGATGTTAGATATAGAACATTATATGATATATTACCTGCAGTCCTCTATCTTTAATGTAATACTGTTTTGCTGTTGTATGTAGTCCTGCTCTTACTGCTATGTTTTGAAAATTTGATTGATAAGCACAAAATGATGAGTAGACAAGTAACTTACATGCAGGAGACTGGAGTCCTCAAGGGACTGTGGAGGCTGACATGCAGTTGGCCATCCTGGGATGCTTTTCAAAATGTCCTGCCACGAAGAAACAAGTTCTGCATTATTGTTTTAATCAAATCAATATCAGAGGTCTTATATAAATCACTTACCCATTTATTCCTGGTTACTCCAGCAAAGCTTCCTATCACATCCCTCCACCATGTTCTCTGTCTGTCATGCCTTTTTTTACCATGTTCGGATTGCCATTCTGTTACTCTTACTGTCAATCTATTATCTGTTCGTCACCTGACATGTTCTGCTCAAGTCCATTTTTTCTTTTAATTGTGGTCAAGACGTCTTCAACTTTGATCAGCTCCCTAATCCATGATGTTATTCCTATCTGTTCATGTTATGTCATGCATTTCTCTCTCCATTCCCCTTTTGGCACTTTGAAGTTTTTGTTACAAGGCTTTTGTGAGACTTCAGGTTTCATATCTATATGTTAAAACTGGTACAATGTGCTAATTATACATCTTCCACTTCAGTCATAGTAGTATTACCTTTCACAACATTGTTTCTACCAAAAGCACTCTGTCCCATCGATATTCTTCTTTTGAATTATCTTTAATTTTCACGACTTGCACCAATTTTGTCATAAGTAAGTGTATTAAATTCTAGTCTTCATTAGCTGACTAACAACCTATATATGATTATAGAAATGCTCATTTGACATGGCCAAAAAAATGTTCATCCAATCACAAATGGCTAACAATCAGAAATGGTCAATAACAACTTGAAACTTCCTTGTTGTTTTTTTATTTATAGTATAGACCCTTTTAAAATTCTACCACCGAGTACATTGAGGAGTGTAGACTCACCACATTAATGCCACTGACTGTGACGGCCCCAGCTGCCAGCACCACCCAGAGGCACACACACCACCTCATGACTCCTGCTGCTGCTCTTCCTCCTTCCTCATATAGCTGCCACAACAAAGTCTGGGACAACATTGGAAGGATAATTGTTCCAGCTTACACACAACTTCCTATTTCACAGTGCCTATATATAAGTATGTATATATGGTAAAACAGTATGTATATAATGTTCAACACAGGTGGTCACTCTACTTGTAAACAAACAGACTGAAGGGGTGTTTGTTTACACTTTAAAACATGGTAGTTAGAATAAGGCAATATCAGTGTTATAAATGTGCGGTTGATATTTGTGGGATATAATTGTTCACGATGAAAATATCTGTGATGATATAGGTATAGTTGACCTTCTGATACCCCATTACGACAATAATACCTAATCATGTATGTTATGTTAAGAATCAAAAGTATCTATAGGAATTGATGTTACAAGGAATGGTAATAATGTGAAAACTTAACCAAACTTAACCATACAAAATAAGGACAATGAATCCTATAGTGTATGTGACATGACCTAATTTTCACCTAAGTTATGCCCTTCAAAGAAAATAATGATCTGTGCTAAAGTGTTTATCCAGACGAGTGAATGAGAGGCAACCACCTAAATGAACTTAACGTAAGGCAAATACATAATTAAATCCCCTTTATTTCCTTTAAAGTATAGTATCCCTATGACATAAATAAAAAAAAAAGGATAAGGTTGTCCCCATGCATCACAGGGAATCATTAGGAGGCCCGTCCTGACACTCTCAAACACTACATAACTCACTTCAACATTATAAGAACATTGACTATAACATCACCATCACAAAGAATACAATTTAAAGGGAGAAAAATAATAATTAAAGACCTCTTACCTCTGGTCTCCCCTCCACCACGCCTGCCAGCGCTGTCCTGGCGGCCCTGCGCCACAGTGCCAATGGTGCCGCTACTCTCCACTGTTGCCAAATGTAATTATTTTCTATCTATCTATTCTGTCTATCTATTCTGCTTGAGGGAACACGCCTATGGGCCGAGGGCCCATACCTATCCAAATTCTAAATTGCTGCCATACTGTCCTCAGACGGGAAAAACGACGTTTATATGCGTCTGAGGCTGTAGCAGCGATTAGCCTCATATGTTCTCAACATATTTACGAGAGAACCTAAACATTTGAGGCGTCACTACAAAAATCTGAAAACCTTCGCCAAATAACAGGTGAAACAAGTCCATCTGTGCCTCAATAAGCCTACTGGCGCCAATGGTTAATGATATAGAGAAAAAAAACTGATATATTTCTTTACATGTTTTGTATTACTCTGTCGTCTGTCTTCTTTGCAAATTACTATTTTTTCATAGTGGGGTGAGGGGTTGTAAACAAACAATAGTGTATTCCAAGAGAGATAATTGTCACATTCATTTGAAACACGTAGGTTTATCAGAAAAAATGGAGAACGTCACTAAATGGAATCTTATTATAGCTGTTTACTGCTTATGAAATCAGTATTCGCATTTGGCCGAATTTATCTAACTTTTGGTGGAACCTGGAAAAAAAGTGCAGCTGATTTAGCAGAGTTGTATAGGTTAGTGGTTGTCATTATACTTGTCAACTCACGTCGAACAGACAATCCACATATGGCAACCTTGACCTCATCAAGCAGTGCACATTGCTCAAGGCAAGGATCATTTGTAGATGATCCTTGGCTCAAGGTTAAGGAGAGTTGCTAGGGTGGCGTGAATACTGTGTACTGAGTTGAGTTATCAGTGGAGTAGCAAGGGTGGTGGTCTTTGGTCTGCCTGATACCTGTTGCTGTGGATACTGTAGAGTAGTGTGTGTCCCCTGTATCCCTCACTCCAGTGTACTCCCTCACCCACACCACTACTCCATCATGTCCATCAAAAAGCCGGAAATACACCACGTTAAGGTAAGACATCAGAAAGACTATATATAAAGAAGTAGCGTCATACATTTGATATCCTAGGCCTACGCTGTTCGGCAGGCGTACCAATAATGCGTTAGGGCACCAGCTCTGGGGTACATCATGCATATATATGGACTGTGAAAATACCAGTTACCGGTTGTGATTGGAGTGCCATGCGGTGGGAGTGGTGGCGAGGACAGTGTAGTAGGTGTTCTGGGGTGTCAGGTTGTGTAGGGCACCAAGGGCAGTGGGGGTCCTCTGTCATGCCCAGTTTAGGTGCGAGTTTAGGAGACTGTCCAATTCGGAGTCTGGTGAAGACAGGGTCAAGAACACGGCTGGATACCAGTGTCATGTCATGTGTACTTTTTTTCTTCTTCTTTTTATATAAATGCGTAAGGCACCAGTGTTGGTGCATAACACACACAGAAGGATAGGATTTCCAGCCTTTCGCTCCTGCAGGGATTGCAGTGTCACAAACCCTCGGCTTACTCCCGTAGCTAAATATCTTACTGCTAGTTTAAAAAAAGACAAATCCATTTTGTGTTCACCGGCCTGGGATAACTAATAACTAACTTGTGTTAGTGTTGTACACTCATGCAGCCTGTGCTTGACTGTTGAATGCAGTGCTTGCGTCATGTGTGCTCATAATGTTCATACATGTTCTACCCTGCCCAACAACATGAAAGTTTGATCAGACCAGCTCAGCATTATCATAGATTACTAATAAATTAATCATGTGTACAGTCAGTGTCAGCATGATATTAAAAGTAAAGCTTCGGAAAGTTCCATTCACTTGTGCCTCTTCTTTCCCAGGATGACAAATGCATCATAATTTTGGCAAATATACATTGATAGGAGGACGAGTACATTTCAAAAATTTATCACTAATACTCAGTATGACCATCACTTTAATGTGCTTCTTTCCTATTTTAGCTATTCATCAACAATGAATTTGTGGATGCAGCAGAGGGAAAAGTGTTTGAGGTGCTGAACCCTACCACAGGGGAAGTCATCGCCAATGTCAGTGAGGCATCACAGGTCAGTATAAAGCTGTTGTGGCAATCCATCTTCATATCTCTCTCTCTCTCTCTCTCTCTCTCTCTCTCTCTCTCTCTCTCTCTCTCTCTCTCTCTCTCTCTCTCTCTCTCTCTCTCTCTCTCTCTCTCTCTCTCTCATAATAAGTTAATGTTCAAAATCAAGCAACTTGGGATCATAGGTAATGTGCACAATTAAATTGAATACTGACAGAACTATAGAAAACAAGAAAACAGTGTTGTTAACAATGGATCTGCCTCGGACTGGGCACCAGTCACTAGTAGTGTCCCTCAGGAGTCTGTTCTTGGACCTATGTTATTCATGATATACATTAATGACATCAATGTTGGATTTAACAACTTCATCGCACAATTCGCAGGCAATATAAATATGGTAATCTCAGAATGACAGCTATAGCCTATAAAACTTGCACAAAATCTCAGCATGCTCTGATAGGTGGAAGAGGCCTTTTAATGTAAACAAATGTCATATTCTTCAAGTGGGAACAAGATACCAAAAATATGAATGTAAGACGAGTGGTATGGAAGCTTACAATGTGTTAAAAAATCTTGGTGTTAAGATTATATCAAATCTAAAATTTTCCCAATACTGTAAAGACATAATTGATATAGCTAATAGAATGCTGGACTTTAAAAACAAACTTTATGTTCAATAATAAAAATAATTCTATCTATATACATCAGTTTAGTACAAGTAAAATTATAATCTTTCCAACATAAGGCTACAAAGGTGATCCCGTGTTTGTGTAATAAATCTTATGAAGAGTGGATGGCACAACTAAACTTATTCTCTTGAGGAAATCTTATAGAATGTTTTAAGATAATGAAAGGGTTTTAAAATGTTGACACAAAATAAACTTCTGTATTTACGATTTATCACGAACAAGGAGTAATGGAGTAAAACTACAACTTTACTGCATTTAATTTTTTTTACCAACAATGTCGTTAGAGAGTGGAATAAGCTTCCATCTTCCGTGGTGCAGTATACCATGATAAATTTCTTTAAACACAAACTCAATTACCATCACCTCCAACAAGATTCCCAATAGATGATATATGACCCAGTGTACTGCTGGCTCTTTGACTATGTTGTTTCTGACTTTGTCTACATGTAATTATGTTTCCCTTAGATACTATTTACTCTAGTTTTAGGACACACCACCTAATGTGGATCCTAGGGTCTGTGTGATCTGATTTTATACATAAATTCTCTCTCTCTCTCTCTCTCTCTCTCTCTCTCTCTCTCTCTCTCTCTCTCTCTCTCTCTCTCTCTCTCTCTCTCTCTCTCTCTCTCTCTCTCTCTCATTATATTTTCCTTGCATTCTTTTGGCTTCACTTTATCATTTACAGCAATTGGTTGATATGTAACATGGATTGAAGTTTATGAATCAGCTCCTTATGTTCTTGACTCCAACAGGCAGATGTGGATAAGGCAGTGTCAGCAGCACGTGCTGCCTTCAAGAGTAATGCTCCTTGGCGCACCATGGATGCCTCTCAGCGGGCAACCCTTATGCACAAGGTAACAATAATGCTGACTTAGGCAAACATTACCACAGGACTAACAGTGCTGTATGTTTCATTAGGTATGACGGTTTTACAGTAACATAATTTTTCCAGTAATTTGTGTTAGTCATACCTGGAGTCGTCCCACACTGCGATCACTAGAAGGCTCCAAGAATAGCTTTCAGAGTAATGTGGGTTTTCTGGTACTGACGTTTTGTTTGAAAATACGTGTAGAAAAATGGGTTATTCCCGTGAGCTCCAGGTGATGGTTCATAGAGGAGACAAGGACTATCCTACTATTATTGTCTTGCTTATTAGAAGTTTTTGTTTGAAGTATTATGGATAACCCAAATATTTCATTTTAATTTCAACACTTTCCACCTGTGAAAGAATTTTTTTTAATTGATAGACCTTGTCAACTTTATATGAATGGCTTAATATTCACGTTGCAGTTCTGTGACCTGATTGAACGTGACACTGACTATTTAGCAAGACTGGACACCCTAGACAATGGCAAGCCATACACAGAGTGTCTTGGTGACCTTGACTACTCCGTTAAGACACTGCGCTACTATGCTGGCTGGTGTGACAAGATTCATGGCAATACTGTGCCTTGTGGTAAGAATTGTATACCTTATACTGTTGTTGTAGTAGATTTATTCATAATTATAGTTGCTTTAGTTTTTGCTACAGTAGAACACTAGTAGTTTTGTTTCATTATTCATTCAGCTCAAGACTTGCCTTTAATGGTTCAAGGTAAATTAAGAGAAGTTAAATTTTTGCCTTCATATTTTACTCTGAGTAACAATTATAATGTGATGCTTTTGTAAGTGAGATGAATAGATAGTAAATTTGGTGTTCCAGATGGCCCCTACATGTGTATGACCCGGAAGGAGCCGGTGGGTGTGGTGGGGCAGATCATCCCATGGAACTACCCTGTCATGATGCTGGCATGGAAGTGGGGTCCTGCTCTAGCTGCCGGCTGTACCATAGTCCTGAAGCCTGCTGAACTCACACCACTCAGTGCACTCTACGTGGGGGCTCTAGCCAAAGCGGTCAGTTGGTCAAGCTTCTCGTGTTCAAATTATATATACCAGTATGAAAAATTATTTACCATTGTGTGGGCCATTCTTATTCTTATGAGTTCACAAAGGCTTGATTTACTCAACAATAGTACATATGTTTGTGATAAACCATTCATATACTGTACTATATAAGTGCAGCAAAATTTTCTTTTCCTACAGGCCGGCTTTCCTGCGGGTGTAGTGAACATCGTGCCAGGACTTGGGTCTGTGGCAGGACATGCTATTGCTCACCATCAGGATATTGACAAGGTGAGTTATAAGTGAGATTTACTATCCAGTATCAAACATAATTCTTGCAGTGAATAATGGGAGGTTAAGAAACACTACTGGTATTGTATTCCTTCACTTAGGTGGCATTCACGGGATCAACCGCTGTAGGAAAGAAGATCATGCAGGCATCTGGTGCCACAAACTTGAAACGTGTCACTATGGAACTGGGTGGCAAGAGTCCATTGGTGGTTTGTGAAGATTGTGGTGATTGTAAGTAACTTTGCATGTGAACACATTAAATGTCAATACAATGAAGATAGATTCTGCTATTGATATACCAATGACTCTTTGCTTTGTATTTACTTTTGAGATAGTGAAGGAGGAAATCATTAACCTGTTATATATTATATATATATATATATATATATATATATATATATATATATATATATATATATATATATATATATATATATATATATATAATATATATATATATATATATATATATATATATATATATATATATATATATATATATATATATATATATATATATATAATATATATATATATATATATATATATATATATATATATATATATATATATATATATAAACACACACACACACACACACACACACACACATACACATACACATACACATACACACACACACACACACACACACATACACATACACACACACACACACACACACACACACACACACACACACATGTACTACAACTAGGTAATCATAGTGCATGGGTTTTATTCCAATTATTAATACACCACAAAGTATTGCATTGAACACCATCATACTAAACATGGCAGAACATCTCCACACCACCCCTTTTGCCAATAACTTATAATACTAGAAGATAACAAAGTGTGCAAAGTTGTTATAGTATATTTTCTCCTTCATAGTGGATGAGGCTGCTGAGTTGTGCCACACTGCCATGTTTGGGAATCATGGACAAAACTGTTGTGCTGGTTCTCGTACCTTTGTGCATGAGAGCATCTATGATGAGTTTGTGAAGAGAGCAGTGAAGCTGGCTAAGGAGAGGGTTGTGGGAGACCCTTTTGATAAGAAGACACTGCAGGGGCCACAGGTAATGTTTCATCTATTGAAATAAAATCCAGTGAAATTACCTGCAACTTCGTTATGAGTATTCCACTATAGGTGTGTATAACATCGTATAAAGCAATCAAAATCCATTGATAAGTAAAGTATCTCTCCTCTTCACTTGGTCCCATTAAGTATTGTGTTTGGCATTACAGGTGAGCCAGCTGCAGATGGAACGTGTGCTGGGGTACATACAGAAAGGGAAAGCTGAAGGAGCCCGTCTCGAGTGTGGGGGTGCCAGGATAGGGAATACAGGCTACTTCATCCAGCCAACTGTGTTTTCTGGTGTGACAGATAACATGACCATTGCTAAAGAAGAGGTGAGTCTCTCTAACCATCACATGTATCTTCCATAACTTATAATGAGTCACACTTTACCCTGATCATTGATAATTATCCTCATTGGCAGATCTTTGGACCAGTGCAAGTCATCCTGAAGTACAAGACTCTGGAGGAAGTGATTGAGCGCTCCAATGATACTGAATATGGCCTTGCGTCGGGTATAGTGACTAAGGACATCGACAAGGCTCTTGTGTATGCCCAGTCTGTGCGGGCTGGCTCAGTTTGGTGTGTATCTTGGTGGAATGTTAGAGTGGGATATCTGTATCAGGTATTAAGCAAAGCATATTGTTGCATTACCTCTCTCAAAAAGATTTAACTATTTTAGATGTGTTGTTTACTTGCAGGATCAATTGCTATGATTTGTGCCTTCCTCAAACACCTTTTGGAGGATACAAGCAGTCAGGACATGGCAGGGAACTGTAAGTTGTGTTGATGCTTATTCCATAAATATCTTTGATAGCTTAACATATCTCAAGCTGATAAATCTGTAATATTATAGGGTTTATTTAAGAATGTGTTTATGTTTCAGGGGTGAGGATGGACTGGAAGAATACCTTGAGACCAAGACTATCCTCATCAAGGTACCACTTAAAGTTACCTGAACTCTCAGTAATTATGAGGTACATTCTTAATATCTGTTTCTGTCTGTCAGTCTTTCTCTCAATCTGGGGTTGTTATTCCTTTTCAGGCTGGTAGAAGTTAAATGTAATAGAGATGAGGTGTCTTAGGAGTATGTGTGGAGTAATGCATTGAGACCGAGTGAGAAATGAGGAGGTGCAAAGAAGAACAAGTGTTATGAGAGTTGGGTAGTCAAGTAGAGTAGAGAGCAGTTAGGCAGTCAGGACAGACATAGGTAGATATTGGTTCACTAACAGAGTGGTGAACGATTGGAATAGGCTGAATAGATACGTAGTAAGTGCTGAGTCAATAGGTAGCTTTAAAAGACAGTTGGATCAGAGTATGGATAGGGATGACAGGTGGGATGGCTAAATATTGGATTATTCCAAGGGTGGGGGACAAGGAGCTGCCTCGTGTAGGTCATAACTGGCCTCTTGCAGTCTCCTCATTTCTTATGTTCTTTTGTTGCTGTGGTTTGGGCATGTGGAGAGAATGGAGAAGGACTGGTTGGTGAAGGTCATGAATGGGATGGATGGCCAGTATGGAAAGAGCTTTAAATGAAAGAGGAATGGCGGTTGAGCTAGGAAGGATGATTGTGTGTGATATATGTAATATGATATATAAGGCAAGTGAGTAAAGAATGAAAATCTAACCAGTTACATATTTGTATTACAGATGAATTCCAAGCTGTAGTTATAGGAAGGGTCTATGGCTTACGGATTAAAATATACCTCATACAACATAAAGACAACAAAATATGACTTGAATTAAAGTGAATTTGAGGTAAATATTTGTAGAAAATATGATTTGAATTAAAGTGAATTTGAGATAAATATTTGTAGTTTCTCTCCTTTGAAGCATTATTTATTATAGTGGTTACTGAACGGATTAAATTACTCTCTAGAGGAAATATAGTATTGCAATTTAGAGATTTATTTCTATATTTATACACTTATTGGATCTTATTTTATTTTTACGTGACATCCATATGGTATGATAGTTCACCAGCAGTATTGGAATTACAACAAGGATAAACTTAAGATTGCAATTAATTATATATTGTCTGCATTTTTAACAACATTGTGCAGACAGACAATTACATGAAAATGTTTCGTATTGTACTACGTGTTTGGAGTTACTGGAGTGACAACTTAGGGTGTTATGTGTCACGTAGTATATCAATGAATTTCAGTAATTATAAAGTTCCTCATGTATGAGATCTGTATGATTACAATATGTAGGGTCGCAGGAAGTGTTAGTTCTGGGTGACTCTAGGATTAGGTATTTAGACGAGACCTTCTGTGAAACCGACAGGGCAAGGAGGATGACGTGTTGTCTTCCTGGGGCCGGAGTACAGGACGTGGTAGAGAGATACAAGAAGGTTGTGGAGGGGACAGGGAAAGAGGCGTTAGTGGTGGTTCACGTGGGCGTGAACGATGTAGGCAGGGTAAGGTCAGAGGAGCTAGTGCTTAGGTATAGGGAGCTTCTGAGGGAGATAAGGGAGAGTGGTAGGAGGTGTATAGTCTCAGGGGTGCTCCCTGTACAGGGGGTTAGAGGCTGGTGGCTCTCACATGCCCTTGGCCTGAACGAGAGGTTGATGAGGATGTGTGGGGAGGATGGGGTAGGTTTTATGGATGAGTGGAGCAGGTTCTATGGGAGACAGGAGCTCTATGGTGTACACTTCAGTAGGAAGGGAGTACAAGAACTTAGTGAGTGTCTTGAGAGGGCTGTTAGGCAGTCCAGTCAGGGAAACTAAATATTAATAGAGGTAAGGGTAATAGAGACAAAGGACAGGGTAAAGAGAGGGAGGTGCATGAACTAAGTGTCTTTTATACAAACAGTAGAAGTGTAATAAATAAGATAGACACACTTAGAGGTATCGCATGTGTTGAAGAGTTAGATATTATAGGTATTACAGAAACTTGGTTAGATATTGCAGGCAAACATTTCTTACCTGAAGTAGGAATAGATGGGTACACTTTTTTCCACAGGGATAGAGTAGGGAGGAGAGGGGGAGATGTGGCACTGTACGTTAGAAACACATTAAATAGCTATGTCAATACCACAATAAAAACAGATAGGAATACGGAGTCATTATGGATTGACATTATTATAGGAGGGAATAAGTTAGTTGTAGGCATTATATATAGGCCTCCAGATTTAGGCGAAGCAGCTAGTGCACCCCTGATGCAGGAGCTTGCAAGGGCATCTAGGTATAATAATGTGTGCATTATGGGGGACTTTAATTATAGGAGAATAGACTGGGATAGTATGACAGGAGACAGGTGCTCGGAGGAATTCTTAAATGTCGTCCAGGATGGTTTTTTCACACAACTTGTAAGGGAACCAACACGACAGGGAAATATTTTAGATCTGGTCTTAACTAATAATGAAACTTTGGTAAGTCAGGTTGAGATAGGAGCGAAATTTGATGTTAGTGACCACCACGAAATTAGATTCAAGATTAATGCAAAGAGGCAGGTAGAACAGAACACTGCTTTAGTACCAGATTTTAGAAAAGGAAATTACCAGGGCCTCAGACATTATTTCCAGGGTATAAATTGGGAGGGTATAGGAGTAGGCAGAGAGGAGGATCAAAACATTGAGGTAGAATTGCATTATAATAACATAGTAAGGGAAATTCATACAGGGCAGGAACAGCATATACCTAAGAGGAGGATTAGGTCAAATAAAAATTATCCAAAATGGATGAATAGCAACATTAGAAGGGAAATTGGATTAAAAAGGGGACTCTATAGGAAAATTAAAAGGGGAGAAGTACAGGTAGTAGGGCAGTATAATGACCTAGCTAGGAAGGTTAAAAAGGATATTAGGACTGCAAAGAGGAATTATGAGGTTAAGATAGCTAGAGATGCCCAGCAGGATCCAAAGGGATTCTATCAGTTGTACAAGGCTAAAACAAAGGAAAGAATAGGACCTCTTAAAGGAATGGATGGCAGCTTGATAGAAAATGATGAGGATATTAGTAAGGAATTAAATAAATACTTCTTGTCTGTATTTTCTCAAGAAGAGTCGGGTAGGGAACTGGAGCCAGTAGAGATCTTTAGGGGACAAGAGGATGATAAATTAAGCGAAATAGACATAAGTAGGGAAGTAGTTAGCAAGGAAATAGATAGACTTAAAAAGACTAAATCTCCAGAGCCGGACAACATTTTTCCGAGGATTCTTAGGGAATGTAGAGAAGAACTCGTTGATCCTATTGCAATGATTTTTAGAGAATCACTAGACACAGGAGTAGTTCCTAGGCTATGGAGGCAGGCAAATGTAGTTCCTATATTCAAGAAAGGAGATAAGGCAGAAAGTAGTAACTACCGCCCAATTAGTTTAACATCAGTGGTAGGCAAGATGTTAGAAGCTATCATAGCAAGGGCGATTAGGAAACATTTAGATGAACACAAGCTAATTAGACATAGTCAACATGGTTTTAGCAAGGGGAAGTCATGCCTCACAAATTTATTATCCTTCTATAGGAAAGTATTTGAAACAATAGATAAGGGGGACGAGTATGATATAGTTTATCTGGACTTCAGTAAAGCCTTTGACAGAGTACCCCATAGGAGACTATTAAGTAAAGTTAAGGCTCACGGCATAGGTGGGAAGGTACTAGAATGGATTTGGGGATGGCTTATTGGTAGGGAACAGAGGGTACAAATTAATGGGAAGAAATCAGAATGGGGTAATGTCACTAGTGGGGTACCACAGGGATCAGTACTAGGACCATTGTTATTCATAATTTATATAAATTACTTAGAGACAGGAATAAATAGTGATATCAGTAAATTTGCCGATGACACAAAGATAGGAAGACAGGTAAAGAATTTAGACGATGCTAGGATGCTGCAGGATGACTTAAATAGGCTGTACGAGTGGTCAGAGAAATGGCAGATGCAGTTTAATGTTAACAAGTGTAGCATTATGAGCGTAGGTAAAGGAAATAGGTCTGTAGACTACACATTAAATGACACTACCTTAAGAAGGTCATATAGTGTGAGGGATTTAGGAGTTCAAATAAGCAGTGACTTGCGCCCCAGGGAACAGTGTATTATAGCTAGAAATAGAGCCAACAAGATACTGGGATTTATTAGTAGGTGTGTGACAAATAGGAGTTCTGAGGTCATTCTGAGGTTGTATTTAGCGCTAGTTAGACCCCACCTAGATTATGCAGCTCAATTTTGGTCCCCTTATTATAGGAAGGATATAGGCTCCTTGGAGGCAGTTCAGAGAAGAATGACCAAGATGATTCAGGGGCTGAGAAATTTACCCTACAAAGATAGGTTAAAACGTCTTAATCTCCACTCCCTAGAGAGAAGGAGGGCAAGAGGGGATATGACTGAGGTTTTCAAATGGGTGAAAGGAATTAATAAGGGAAACATTGATCAGGTTTTAGAATTTAGTACCCAGGATAGGACGCGTGGAAATGGGTACAAGCTAGAAAAACTTAGATTCAGGACAGACATAGGTAGATATTGGTTCACAAACAGAGTCGTGAACGATTGGAATAGGCTGGATAGACACGTAGTAAGTGCTGAGTCAATAGGTAGCTTTAAAAGACGGCTGGATGAGAATATGGATAGGGATGACAGGTGGGATGGCTAAATATTGGATTATTCCAAGGGAGGGGACAAGGAACTGCCTCGTATAGGTCATTAACTGGCCTCTTGCAGTCTCCTAATTTCTTATGCTCTTATGTATTTAATCGAGTATTGGCAGGTTACATTTTCATCCAGACGCTTTATATAAGAAAATGTTAGATTATATCGGGGGAAGCTATATTAATTTGAGATGCTATCAATAAGAGCCCCTTTTTTTTCATCGTTGGTTGGCTCTATGGCTCTGTACAGTGCTCAGCTCGTGGACGAAAGGTTGCGATTTCGATCCTGGCTCACGGAAGTTTCTTGGTGAGAGTGGTATCGTTTTCGGGGGCACACGCTAGCTATGGCTGCCCGTAGCTGCAGGCGCTCATCCCGTCAGAACTTTATTGTCAATAGTCACCTAGTTCGAAGGTTTATTCAACTCAGGAAGCAATAACAAGTGAAGTCAGGCCACCAGGTGTTCAGGTAAGGATTAGGCCTGTCTGGCGAGGCGTGTGATGCGGAGTTTGGTGAACACGAGGCTGTGAGATCTGGTGCGATTAGTTTTTTTCTAAAGAGGGAGCAGAAAAGTGTCAAGTACAGCCCTAAAGCATTTGAGCCAATAAATATACTTCGAGTATTATTTCTAAAAACTTAATCATTAAATGGTTCATGCCGAAAACCTTGACTTTATTTTGTCAATTGAATTTTGGATTAAAACACGACAAACAAATTGCTTAATTGTCACTGAATGGCTGTAATGTATTCACGAAGTAAAGTAAAAGTTTCATGATCCTGACGAAGAAAAGCTTGATTTAATCAACATTAATGTACATAAGTTACGTGAATGTCTATAAAAATCAATCTCAATAGGTCCCGATGAAGCACCACCACGGATACAAGAATGTTGTACACAGTTAAAAAGTCTTGTAACATGTTTATTCAACACATAACCCAAGCTAGAGCACCTCATGCACGTAAACAGGAGCTCGATAATGTTTAAAAAAAAAAAAAAAAAAAAAAAAAAAAAAAAAATTTCAAAATTAGAGATCAGTGCATAGATGCAATTAAAAAAGCGAATATAATGTTATATCTAATTTCAAGGAATGTTGATACAAATCGCCAAAAATAATGAAAAGACTATAATAGTATGTGGGAGGCCACACGGGGAGAGAGCCTTGCTCTGATCTATCCTGTCCTCCTACACGTAATGTACTATTAATAGTTTGTAGTCCAGCAGATATCCTAGTTCTAGACCAACAGGTGTTCCGGTATATATAGGTGTTCTTATATATAGTTGAATAGTACGTGGAACACGCGGGCTGTGGCCACGCCTTCCAGCTGGGAAATCTAGTTTATCTACCAAGAACCTATTGCTTACTACTTATTACTCTTTCACCCAAGACCAAGTGATATATATCTAGTTCTTGCTTTCACCAGTATATGTTTAACTAAGTCTGTTAGGTACTTAGAATATGAAAACGTGAATTATTGTGAAAATTAATGCAATGCAACGCACGTGACAATAGTGATTACTGTCTATGAAGCATATCAGTGTTGGTAGTGAGTATGAAAGTACTTATACACTTTATGGTTCCGAGTGAATTGGTTTTGTCTCCTACTATTGATATATGTGCAAGAGAGAGAGAGAGAGAGAGAGAGAGAGAGAGAGAGAGAGAGAGAGAGAGAGAGAGAGAGAGAGAGAGAGAGAGAGAGAGCGAGAGTGTGTGTAGCCTTCTGAGTAATATAATGATAAAATAGCAGAGACAAACGTTCTCTTAAGATAATAAAAACAAATCAAACGCAGTTAATATTAAATATGTAAACTTCAGAGGACAGAGCTCTCATACAATAAATATGTCTGAGAAACCTTAGGTGGACTGGCACTACCATTCATATGTGAAGCCTTTAACATACACCAGATCAGTGCAATGACTTGTAAGTTTGGCCCAGCATACAGTTGTTGTGAGGCAGGGTAGAATGACAGGACGTTCGAGGTGTGTGGGCTTAGTATGTGTTAGCACAACCTGTTTCATGATGCTAACCGGGTTTGCCAGTGCCAAGGTTACTAAATGTTTACAACGAATGTGCTTCTTAATGTGCGTCACTGATAAGATTGTTCTGCCGGCCTAGGTTTGCCACAGTACAGTGCGGTCACCCGCCTCTGTCCTACCCCCTGTCTGCTGCCCGAGGCTCCGTGGAGGGGCTGAGGAGTGGAGATTTTGCGGTTTTAAAAGGAAAGCTGTTTTGATCATCCTTGTAAGGATAACCAGAGAACTTTCTGTAGTGTGTGTGTGTGTGTGTGTGTGTGTGTGTGTGTGTGTGTATGTGTGTGTGTGTGTGTGTGTGTGTGTGTGTGTGTGTGTGTGTGTGTGTGTGTGTGTGTGTGTGTGTGTGTGTGTGTGTGTGTGTTGTGTGTGTGTATTTACTATTTGTGTATGTGTGTGTGTATGTGCGAGTGATATTTTATATTTCATTTTCACTGGCAAGGTTATCTTAAACGATCCTTCTTATTATAGAGAACGAGAAGTTTGGTAAACTTGATTATTGGGTGCGCTCGTGCTCGTGTTTCTGTGTGTGTGTGTGTGTGTGTCTGTGTGTGTGTGTGTGTGTGTGTGTGTGTGTGTGTGTTGTGTGTGTGTGTGTGTGTGTGTGTGTGTGTGTGTGTGTGTGTGTGTGTGTGTGTGTGTGTGTGTGTGTGTGTGTGTGCGCGCGCGCGCGGGTGTGTGTGCGCGGGTGTGTGTGTGTGTGTGTGTGTGTGTGTGTGTGTGTGTGTGTGTGTGCGCGCGCGCGTGTGCGTGTGTGTGTGTGTGTGTGTGTGTGTGTTCCTGCAGAACACGCCATCGCTCTGTACTGGTGCAAGGCGCGCGGTGGGTTGCGTCTGGCTGGCACCCAGGCACCAGGGGATACCCGATAGCCCTCATGTGTTCCGGCCTCCCTGGCGTACAGTGTGCATCATTCATACTGCAACACGAGTGCTCTGTTTTTTTTTATATGTATGTGTATATGAGTGTGTGTGTGTGTGTGTGTGTGTGTGTGTGTGTGTGTGTGTGTGTGTGTGTGTGTGTGTGTGTGTGTGTGTGTGTGTGTGTGTGTGTGTGTGTGTGTGTATGTGTGTGTGTGTGTGTGTGTATGTGTGTGTGTGTGTGTGTGTGTGTGTGTGTGTGTGTGTGTGTGTGTGTGTGTGTGTGTTAACACAAGTTAAACTCCCCGATAACAGCATGCGTAAGGAATCACGTAATAGGGTCAGAGGTACACAGCACACAGTATAATTAAGTGCATTGATTCTTAGCTGAACAGTGCCTCATGCAAAGGGAAATATACGAGTAGGTTGGGTGGTGTTGCTGTGGGGTGCACACACACAGGGCAGGTGGTATACATGGGTGTACACACGGCCGGTTTGAGTCTCGGCCGCCGTCACTTTGATGTGGCCGCCAGAGGTGTCCGATTTGGCGGGAGGAAAACTTGGCTGGGCGGGGTTAGCGGTGCGTAGCGTTGACAGGGAGCGACATCAGCGTTGCATGGTGCGGGTGTAGTTAGACGGGGGGGCGTGGCAGGTGTACGGGACAAAGACATTGGTATCACTCGCCATCGCTACCAGCTATTTCTTGTTAGGCGTCGGTGGGCTCCTCCGCCGGTAGGAATGTCGGCTTTGCTTTGATCGTGCCGCGCTAACCGTCCCTACCACCTCCACCACTGACACCACCGCCCTAACCGTCCCCAGCCGACACCACCACTGACATCATCACCATCAACTCCACTACCATTGCCGACATTACCTCTGCCTCCACTACCACCACCACTACCCCCAGCTGCCTATACCTCTATATGACTGACGGTAGTACTTGTATGCTGTAGTGTACTGCATAAGCATCTATCATTTACTCACACTTCTACCATTGGTGACTCTGCTGCTGCTGCTGCTGTTAGGACTATTAGTAATGTTAGATCAGTAGCAGCACCACTACCACCACTACTATTACTATTTCTACTACTACTACTACTACTACTACTACTACTACTACTACTACTACTACTACTACTTGAGGTTCGACCGATACGTCCACTCATTAGCGCCACCCTTACCAACCCTTTCACCCCTCCACAAACATTGTTACTTAACACTGTCCTATCGCCATGAGGATAATAATTGTCATTCCACTCACCATCCTTCTCCACCTCCCTAGCCGCCTCCACCACCACCATCACTGTCATAACTACACCCTTACTAATACGTACTATCCTATCGCCACTATCTACAAACGCAACATCGCTCCTTGCTACCACCAACACAATTAACTCATCATCATCATCATCACCATCACCATCATCATCATCATCATATACCTCCACCACGTATACAACACCACCATGACTTACCACCTCTATAACTAACCGATCACCATATCATTACACAATAACAATACCCGACAACGCAGCATTATTCAAACTCAATCCATATAGCTTTATTGTAAGACATAATTATTGGCTAAATTAAATATGTGTGCGTTGGTGCCAGGTAATATTGCTACGTTTAGTCATTTTGGGTGAATTACTCTTTTCTTCTACCACCTGTACCTATCATCCATTATCATGACTGCTATATGAATTATGAATGACTGCATAACGCTTGGTTGTACGCGGCTGGCTGTCTGTCTGTCTGGTTGGCTGGCTCGCTGGTTGGTCTTGTTACTGTTGTCAGCACCTCCTCTCTACACACTGGCATCAGGTGATGGGTGATGCGCGCCCACGTAAGGGTGGTGGCAGCTGACTTTAATGTGGTGTTGTTGGGTGTTCCAAGGAGGGATCTGAAGTCATTATCATTATTGTCACCACGTAATGGCCTAGGAGTCTTAGTGTTCATTTGGAGGATTAAATGTTATTGATGTCAGCGATGGTTGTCTTATACAACATTAGAATCATCAATCTACAGCTCATTAGGTTCAATATCTCGCGTCCCATTTGCAAAGTATCTCATTAACTGTTATCTTTTAATCCGTTGCAGTGTTATGGTAATTAGTGTTGGTCTTGCACTAGCTTGGTGTGGCTCGTCGCCACCTCACTAACATTCCATGAAAAGTAATCGATAATAAATTACATACAAAACTGAAACCCTTAGAGTACTTATGTTATGTTATACACAACCTTTACAATTCCAAAGCTTTATTCCGAAAACCAAAAACTTTCGGAATTCATCTTGAGATGCACTAATTGATAAAAGATTACATTGAGGAAAATAAATATTCACAATAGTTTTGTGATACAAGATATATGTGTGAACACAATTATGAACTGACGGTCTAATTAAGAGCACCGTTGTGCCAAAAATTTAATCCATCTGTTATACGACCAAATTTTTAAGAATTAAGAAAAAGGAAATGTTTTCTGATACACGACTGGCCTGAAGTTAATGTTGTGTGTTGACATATAGTGTCACATGCGATACCCGGCTTATCAGCTTCTTGCATTTTTCTATATTCCTGTTTTTTGTGGAGGATGAAGTCCGTTAAGAAAGTTACAAAATTAAATAATTAATTAACTAATACTGCTTACGTCGCTCAATATCCTATATCATAAATAGTTTCATTTTAATCAAGATTAAAAACAAAACAATTATGAAGCGGTGTTACTACAGTAGCCTTCTATCCTTAGATATGCATACTAAAAAATAAAGAGAGAGGGGTAAAATAAGTAGAAAAAAATCCATTAACTGGTGTGTGGAGCCATAGTACACTTTGAGTTTGGCGGGTAGAGAGGCAGCCTGGCGGACGTCCGGAGAACCACGGAATGCTCGCCGAGCATACACCTTTACAACCAAAAACCAACCCAACATATACACCACACAGACCACCAATCACACAAACAAAACAATCCAACACAACCACACACCAAAATCTACACTACACGTGGCATTAAGTGCAGTAAAATAACGAAACAAGTGACAATATAATTCAAAAGGTGTATGGGTCTCCCTTTAGTGGCGAGTGTGAGGTGGGAGGAGAGAGTGCTAGCGGCTCCTATTTAACCACATTATTACATATTACACCGCCTCTACCTCCTCGCCCGTAGTAATACCGTGGAGGTGGACCATGAGGGGAGTAGTGAGGTGGGACAGGGAGTGAGATACGTGAAGGAGGACTGTGTTAAGGGCAGTGAGAGGAAGGCCAAGGAAGGTTGAGCCAAGTTTGTTTACAGTATAACCTCAGCTGGGTGGAGAGGTGGATTACTGACATCACTGACATCCCTCACTGCTACTTCTCCCTGCTGCAGTTGATGTTCTCAGAAACCTGTAAGTTGATGCATGGATAGAGAGAGAGAGTGAGAGTGAGTATGTGTGTGTGTCCCATTTGCTAAATATAATACAAATAATGTGTATGTATTATATAGTCTTGCTAGGTTAACCAAGACTCACTAACAGTATAAAAAATCACGAACGGTATAAATATTTGTGAGTGGGTTGCAGTTAAAGAAATTGTTGTATTATTTTATTGATATTTGTTAATGTTGAACTCTGTCCTACTTGGCTTTAGGTTTCTATCAAGGTGGGGATCAGTATGTGTGTGTGTGTGTGTGTGTGTGTGTGTGTGTGTGTGTGTGTGTGTGTCATTAATAGGTAGCATGTATTGATATATTTACCTAGTTGTATTTACGTAGTTGTTAAGTAAAGTAATTGAGGTATTGGTTTGCTTGCGATGAATTAATAATGGGTAAATATTTATCTACAGTGTGTATCAGAGCAGTGTAACTAATGTAGTGTGGAGTGGTCTTGAAAACTATACAATTCACACTAATATGTCATGGCGTGAGGAGGGTTGTGTGTAAATTTTGTATAAGTCTAGGGGCCTGCTCGCCACAATTCACTCACTGCTGTGGCAATAAGGTCAGGCCGTGGAGGTAGTATCCTTTCTATGTATATATTAGGTTCAGTTTAAGTTGTATTAGTGATTTGTAGGGATCGTGGCAAGTGGGGCAACCTATTAGTTTTGAGATGTGACAAAAGATAAATAAATATAGATAAATAGATAGAATTTTGTAATACTTCTTACTAGGGTTCATTATCAAGATTTACTTCAACTTTAGAAAAACAAAAACTTGCCAATACGCTTCCATTCCATATCACAAGTACACATTTAACAATATTTCAGTTAGCTGGTGCAAAGTATGTTTTATAGGCGATAATTATTTCTTGAGTATGAAATATGAATTCATACATCATCACCTCTTGAGTGGATATCCGGTCATTTCGCCTACATGCCATTTCGCCACACTATGGAGTCATTTTGCCCATAGGTCATTTCGCCCACACAATGGAGTCACTTCGCCCACACTGTGGACTCATTGGTTACAAGTGGCTTCATATTCCGTTTCATTTGTAATTGTCCATACAACCAAAACAATAAGTGTATAATAATAGTACCGAAACAATCGGAAACTATAGTACCTGACGCTGGTAAACTAATTCCCAGGTTAGGTAAGGTATAGCGATCGGTGGACATGACATGGAATGTGTGTGGAGAATGAACTTATATGTGGGCGAATTGACTCTTATATGTGGGTGAAAAGTCTTGTGGGCGAATTGACTCTTACATGTGGGTGAAAAGTCTTGTGGGCGAATTGGCATGTTGGCGAAATGACCGTAAACCCTTGAATGTTATGCACCTTTTGAATTATTATGAGGGTCATTATAATTGTTGAGGGTAGACTTGTGTAAAACCCCAATTCAGGTGCAGTGACCCAATTAACTTAACACCACGCCATTAAGAAAAAAATTAACTTCCCCTGTGATATCAGTATAGTTATAATACTATAATTAATTTACTGTCAAAAATACCTTACATATCGTAGTATGGTGATAGTGATAATAATAATTATAATAATAATAATGATACCGTAATTAATTTTCTGTCAATACATACCTTAAATATCATAGTATAATAATAATAATAATAGCTAATTTTATTTCACCTGAAGGCATAGGCTATATACAAACAGATCAAGTGAGTACAGAGAATGAAACAACAGTAGTATGTTGCCACAAACACCCAACACTCAAATCCTTTATGCAGAGACACAGCCAAATCTCCCAATATAAACTAAACAAAATTGACAAGAATGTTACAAAAATATTAGGGTAGTGGTTTAGAGAAAGCATCAAATTTGAACGTGTTGTTGTTGTGTTTGCTGTGTTTTGTTTCAAGTGGACTGCCTGTGTGATAAACTACTGTCTAGAATAAGAAGTATTGATTTACCATAAACGTTGGAGGGAGAGGAGGGTGTCTGGTTTGGGTATTACAACAAAAAAACAATTAGTACGCAATGTTATCTAACTTGTCTCTATAATGGGGGTAACTAGCCTGTGGTAGATAATAAGATAATACTACTATCCATATTTGCTGCCCAGCTATGGATAGTAGTATTATCTTATTTATGAAATTATTAACCTTAACATTAGGAAAGGTGTTACATACACCTGAAGATAGGTCTGCATGTCTAGGAATTATTAAGTATTTAGCTTCAGAACACACTTCTCATTGATGGTAGCACACTGCACATCCTGTATCCATACTGAAATGAAATAATTCTAGGCTTGCACACTCTTATTTGCTCTATTTTCTTGGTGTGTCATGTAACTGGTGGTATACACAAGGTGTTGCAGATCACTATGTATCACTGCAGGCCACTGGCTCACACTTGAAGACTATCTCATTTTTTAGTTGTCAACTTTTCCTAAAACCTGACTTTTCTCAAGTACCTGTCCTTATCGTTCTTACTTAAGGACATGAAATACTGGGAAAAGTTACAACAATCTCATAACTATCCATATTAGGAGGAATAGCATGTAGCACATACTGTTTACCCTTCTGTCAGATGTATAAAAACATTTTGTGGCACTTGCTGGCAACTGTATGATATGAATTCAAGTCACCTATAGCTCACTTTGATCTTATTTTGCAAAATTATTTATATTTTTTAACCCTTATTTGTCCAAAGTGACACATTTGTTATCTTTTAATTCAATTTTTTTTCATCCCATGTTAGTAATAAGTAAAGGATGTGGAGGAGGAGGAGGAGGGAGATGTTTTGTAGCAACATTTATCATCTCAAAATGCTTGCAAAAAAAAAAAAAAGGAAAAAATCATATACAGTGAGTCCTTGACCATTGCGCGTTGGCCTATCATGTTTTACTGCTATCATGCATACTTAAATAGCTGCACAAACATAGCTATCACACAGCAAGTTTACAATATTGCACACAACAACACTTCACATTGCAGGTCATAGATCGGCCAGAGTGGTGCGAGGGGTTAAAATGTACTTGCAATATTGACACCTCGGGAAGCTGGGCCCCTTAACTCCACACTGCATATGTTGTGCCATGCCTAGTACTGCTGCCACTGCTTGTAACCCTGCAGGTGATCCCCAAATGCTTGTACCACCTCGCCACGTTGGCTTTTTGCACACAGGTAGCGGAAGGGGGACTAAAAATGATGCAGAACGATATACTGGGGCTTTTAAGGATCTAGAAGGATGTCAGAAGGCTCACTTTTTTTTTTGCTACATGTTTAAATGCCGAACACCTTTAAATCTTGTGTTGTGTACTTTTGTTTTGTCTGCCAAACCAAGGCAGCATATTCCAATTTCTTTTCTATGCCATGTAGAATAACCTTCCCTCGATACATTCATCCTATAACCAATAGTCTCAGATTTCTGATGTTCTTATAATACTCACTGTAAAAATAGCTGGTGATTTTTGCATACAAATTGTGGATTTTACCCTAAGGCCAATTATTTTAACCGAGAAGAATAGCTTAAGCATCTCCCTTGGCATTAGGTTTGAATATTTTTAAAGGATGTCCACTAGTTCTTGAATCTGAAGCTTAGAAGATAAATAATGTCCCTAAGGCCTAGTCAAAGGATTGTTTACATTTAAGCAGGTGTTAATTCCAGTGTGTATATTTTCGGTTAGTTAGATTAGGTTAGAACAGAGGAATGTGTTACCAGGGAAGCAATGAAGCCACAGCCCTGTTTAGAAGTTCCTGAAAAGATGGATTTGCTAAAAGGCTTCTGAACACAACAAAATCCAGAGGAACAAACTTGATAAACACTGAGTAAACATACAATATAAAGAATGAACCATCGCAAAAGGGAAAGGAACTGCACTGCCTCATGGACTTGAAATGTACACACACCACATACAAACATGAACGAATATGTACGTACTTGCCCAAACTGACAAAATATATCAACACCATAATCAGAATACAATAGGATTTTCTAAAAAAAACATCAACTGCTACTGTGTATACAATTGTTTACTTATTCTTGTATCATCAATATCACCATCATCATCATCATCATCATCATCATCATCATCATCATCATCATCATCATCATCATCATCATCATCATCATCATCCTCGTGGTGTATTATAATGTTTTTAGAGACTTTCAACAGATGAGGTAAAGGTAGATTTTGCCACACAAAGACCCGCACAGGTAGAAGAGGGAGGGAGGGGAGAGGTGGGGGGGGGGGGGTCAAGGTAGGGCTGGTGGGCTGCCTGACTGTCATCCTCATCATAAAATTGACCTGAACATTTTCCTCTCCAGTGCATTTGAAGGAAACTTCCTCTATTTTTTAATAGGATCCAGGGGAGCTTCATTAAATTGGCCTCTTTTATGAAAATATATTGATTGGACTTCTCTGGTATCTGGCTACACACATCTCTCTCTCTCTCTCTCTCTCTCTCTCTCTCTCTCTCTCTCTCTCTCTCTCTCTCTCTCTCTCTCTCTCTCTCTCTCTCTCTCTCTCTCTCTCTCTCTCTCTCTCTCTCTCTCTCTCTCTCTCTCTCTCTCTCACCATATTTATACTTATACATACTTAAGTAGTTTTTTTTAACAGCTTAAATATGCACTATGTATTAGCAATCTGCCAGTTTGTCTGTATATCTGTGTAACCAAATGTGTATATATTCCTAACTCAATTTATATGTCTCTCCATTTTACGGCCTCCGGGTATTTTATTATAGAAAGGCAACAGTGATCTATTGAATACATACATAACATAACATTAAATACATACATAGCATAACATAACATTAAATATATATGTAACATTACTATGTCAGCTCTTGTATTTCTGTCGGGCGTTCATGGTAGTGGTAGTGGTGAGGAAGGAAACACTGCAGGCTGCGGTTGGGGGTTGGGTTGAGGTTGGCTTCCATTATGTCGTACTGAGTGCAGCTAAAACTTGAAGCCGGAACTACCACAATAACCTATGCATGCAAGGAAATGATTTATGAAACGCAGAAAAATAAAACTGCGGGAGGAGGAGGAGGTTGAGGTGAAGTAAAGCAGAAATATCTAAAGGGAACAGAGGAGTGAAGGAGAAGCTGTAGGAGGAGGAGGAGGAAGGGTTGGTAGGGATTCAGGATATAAATAAGTATCCTTGCATTGTTAGTATATTTCATGGTTGAGGAGGCATGGCTGGTGCACCTGTGGAATGAGTGTGGCATTCGTCTGTGCATTATGTGTTGGTCGCCCGGTTAATGCAATAGTTTGTGTTGGGCTTTTAGAGGCATAATAGTCGTGTCGAGTGGAAGCCATGGTGAAAAGCGGAGTCTGAATGGGGCTACATCCCCTCCCACCACCCTCCCCATAGCGTAAGGAGGAGGTTAATGGGGGGCTAGAGGGCCCCTCGTCTGCGTTCGTTTTCACAATACTGAACCTTAAGGTATTGGGGGAGCGTGTAGGGGGGGTGACGCTACCAGAGTTGAGGGTTAGTGCCTCGCCAACCATTTATATCTTGTGTTTAATGCTTTTCACAGTAACAATATTCAAAGGGTTCAGGCCACCAATTCCTGTGCATCCTTCAGGTGTGTAAATTGTGTTCTTTCTGTTTTCAGATGTAACCGTTGTAGTGTTGTGAAGGACAAGGGCAACAACAACAACAACAACAGCAGCAGCAGCAGCAGCAGCAGCAGGACAGACTGGTGTGCCCGCTGAGCGCGTGCGTGAGGCTGCTGCGAGGGGAGAGGGTAAGCACCTCCCGGCACCACCCTGGCGCTGGGACAATGGACATAGCGGGACACTGGCCTGCCCTGTGCCTTGACCATCTCGGGATTTGTTAACTAGACACTCAACAGAACCTTGTGAGTAGTGTCTCGTCGGCCGCATCACCCTCGTTCGCTCCTCACGTCTTTCTCCAAACTTGCATTTCATAATTCATCCGTCCCCCTCGTTTCCTGATCCACGCGTCCTTTATGATGTCACCCTTTTCCCTCCTCCATCCGTCCCCTCTTTGGTGTTCACCCCCCCCTGGCTATTTCCAAGCCCCACCTCCTTTTCCTCTCTTCGTCTGTGTACACACCCCATTTGGATCCCCCGCTCTTGTCCCTGCTCTCGCTCTCTTTTCTAAGCCCTTCCCCTTACCGACAACTTCATATTAAGATTGCTCTCTATCCCTTGTGTTCTCTCCCTCACTGATGCCTCACCCTCCCCTCTCATACAAACTCCAACAGCTTGGTGTTGGCTGGCACAAAGCTGACACCATTGATTTATCAGTTTTTCATTTCAGACTTTGTGAGCAAGTTTGAAAGAACAAAGTTTTATTTTAATCCATTACTTTTTTTATATATTTTTTTTATTATTTATCATTTATTTTGTTTATCAATCTATTTATTTATTTATTTATCTGATTATTTATTTAGTATTAATGTTATTTATTTATGTATTTAGTATTCACATTTTTTTGGTATGTGTGTCCCTGTGCGCAAATGCATAAAAGGAGAGGAAGCATCATTTGCAGGAGGACGAGAGAATGTAAGAAAGAACAGGAAGGAAGGAAGAGTAGAACAAAATGTAATTAACTGGAGGGAGGAAAGGTAAAGTAGATAGGTAGCTAGGTAGGTACAGACAGGCAGGCAGGTAAGGAAGAGGAGGGGGAGGCAGGGAGGGGAAAGGTGAGGGCAGGGCCAGGTAGGCAGACAGACTTGGAAGGGAAGAGGGGCAAAATATGAAGCTATTGTTATGATTTAATAATGGGCAGGGAATGGTAGTCTTTTAGTAATGTCTACAAAATTTAGGGTCTTTTATCCTGTGGCTTTATTTAGGAGAGGTAGTCAAATATAGACTGGTTAGGGAGGATCCTTTGTTGGGCGTGGGCAGGGCAGGGCAGGGCAGGGGGCAGGGCAGGGTTGAGGCAGGTACAGGTACAGGTACAGGTGTATCAGGTAAAGGTACACACACACTAAATTAGGTCTTATACTCTCATGATAAGTGAAGTGTATGAATGTGGTAGTAGCAAGACAAGTGTTTACTCTGTGGTTGGTATTCATGTCTTGGGGGGGGAAGGGGAAGGGATGTCAGGAAGGGTAAGAGGAGAGAGTGAGAAGGAGGAGGAGGAGGAGTGTGATGTGTGAGGACCTGTTGCTTGTGTTATGTTGCTTGGAGGAAATTAACATTGCCACGCCTGTAGAGTTTTCAGTTGTCACTCATATTTTATTTCTCTCTCTCTCTCTCTCTCTCTCTCTCTCTCTCTCTCTCTCTCTCTCTCTCTCTCTTCTCTCTCTCTTCTCTCTCTCTTCTCTCTTCTCTTCTGTTCTTTCACTCCACCACTTGTGTTTTGGCCTGGGAGCATAGAGGAGGACGAGACTGCTTCTGGGAAACTTGGGATGAATGAGATGTTATTAGGGTATCACAAGGGGCTGGGTCTGGCGTTCACTCTCACTCTCGTTCTCTGTCATCCGGTGAACAATTGGGCCATAACTTGCCCCTCCAGTTTCCTCGTGCAGTAAAAATGCCGTATTGTATGGAGCTTTACAAATTTTTTAGTCGAGGCTTTATTGTGATAGCCATTTGTTATAGATCGTAGTCGTTTTTGACGCTGACGTACGCTGGCGTGTCAATAGCGATGTGGCCTCTGATTGGGATAAGGTATCTTGGAACTGGCTCTGTCTTATTAATGATGCTGAGTAGTTGGCAATCCTGGGATCGATATGCCATATGTCCGGTGACGCGCTGCTCTGAGGAGGATGGGGGAGGCGCGCTCTGACCACCACTGATACCGTCCGCATCGATCTGGGGTTTACATGCGCACTTAGAGTTGGGGGGTTCGGAAGGAGGGGCAAGGGAAAAGCGTTTGTTGTTGTTAGGAGGAGGGGATGGGGGGTGGGGAGCCAGGCTGCTGCTCCCCTCGGCTGGGCGTCCACAGTGCTGGGGTGACGCACACGAGTGACGCACAGGAGGTGTCCCAAGACCGGGCGCGATCACAGCCTTGTGGGAAGGAGGTAAACAAGAGGAATTGGGAAGAGGCAGCCAGACAGTGGCCACCAGATTGACCCACCACCCTTCCTGCTCCTTGGCCTCCACATTGTTATTGTGTAGGTCCAGCCAGGCCTGACCACCACAGCTGCTCTATAATGGGTAAGAGGATGGGTTAAGCATTGTTCCGCCCTTTCTGCTCAAACTGCCTTCCGCCTCGCCCAGTTGCCCATCGATCGTCGGTCCATAGCGGAATGGCGGAGATTGCCTCGCGCGGCCGATCCCATACTTATCCCTTTTCCGGAAAGGATTAATATGAATGCCGAGAAAATCAGGCCTTTGTGGACCGATTTTCTGAAGTGATTTTAACTCGTCACATGTATCGAACAGTGGACGCGGAGTGGTCAGGTAGAGGGTGTGCCCCACGCAGGGAGTGGCAGCGTGGGGGTAATGAAGGTTGGGGGGTGGCGGTGGCAGTGGTGGCGGTGGGCTCTGCGTCGTAGCTGCTTGGGCGTGGAAGGGTTGGCCTGTGTGTCTGTATCTCCTCGCACCCGGCACGGCACCATTCACTGTCATGGTACTTGTTTGGCACTTGTTTGGCACTTGACACTTTGGAACATAGATGCAAATGGATTTAGCAGTTGAAGTGTTGCTTTGTGAGTGTGTTGGTGTCTTGATCTTTATTAATTCAAATCAGAATGACTTAGTAATCAGTAATAGCTTTAGTGCCAAATCTTAACAATGAAAATTTGTGTATCTATATATAAGAAAAGACAGGGAAAGAGACATGAACAGATAGTAGCTAACCATCTGATGTAACCAATTGTTGCTTGTTGCACGTTGACCAAAATATGTTAGTGTTCAATGTGGTGATCTGACTCTTACCTTGGGCATGTGTAACTACTCCCTGAGGTTTTATGTAATTTGAGGTTGTGGTTGTTGATAGGTGTTGCAGGAGACAAGTGTTAACTGTCACCTTGGTTGCTGAATATTTACATCAAATTAGGAATGCAAGGGTTCTGGGTGTGAGAATGGCAAGCAGGTTATTAGATTAGTTATTGTTGATCAGATTTGACACATGACACTTGATTGCCATGTGTGTGTCAAACCTGTGTGTTGTCAGAGGGTTGTTGTGGAAGTAGGAGCAAGAAGAAAGAAGTTAGTGTGGTAATATGTTTGTTGTGTCAGTGAATGGAAAGGCAGGAGAGACTGTGTTAGTTATACCTACAGCAGTTTTTTTTTTTTTTTTTTTTTTTTTTTTTTTTTTTGTGTCATCACTAAATACTAACTAAAGGTCTTCAGTATTCTCTACCACAACAAAGGGTTTCCCATCAAGAAGCTCATATCTCTGCATTCCATCCACACACACCACTAAACATTTTCCATTTCCGTGCATATTGATTAACCACACAACTGTATATTATTTCCATACACTATACAGGGCATCATTCCCCCCCTTACACACACACACACACACACACACACACACACACACACACACACACACACACACACACACCATTTATTATGCTTTTCACACACAATTTAACATTGTTCTGAGACAAAGCAATGTATTTCTTCATATGCTCACCAACACTTACATTCCCCTAACACATACACCATTCAAGACAGCTTTCTGCACACTACCAGTTGTATGTTTTTCTATGGCAATACTTGGCCTTTCCTGTCATTCAATAAGTACATAGTGTATCCTTTTATGTCACCAAACACCAAACACATGTATGTATTCAAACACCACTTGCTATCTTCACCTTCTTACAAGACATAGATTATAAGGATTGCAAGATAGGGAAGTAGGAAATTGAAGCAGCGAGCCAGTATATCAGGCTATGAACATTATTAATATGTGAAAGAAGTTAGTGTAGGAATATGGAAGATTATGAGGAGTATATAGGAATGATGAGTCCCATGTTGAAATCAATGCTGAGAACAGTTAATATGTTTCTACTGGTTGCTGTCCTTTTCTTTTTATTCTAATTTTCTGGTCCTCTAACATTCTGCTGAGGTGGCAGTGTCTAGTTTGGGGGAGGAGTGAGTGCAAGGAGGCGGAGATAATGTGATGAGAGAGGAGACAGAGGATATATTGATAAATGAGAGGGAGGAGGAGTTTAGGGGTGAGTAGAGGATGAGTGGAGTCTGGGGTGACAGATTATGTGAAAATAGTGTTGTATGATATAAATGAGGCTTCTGGTCACTTTATGAAATGGTACTGTGGATGGTTAGAAAAAAAAGAGGTTATGTTGGAGGAGGAGGAGAGAAGTTTCCTGTTGATTTAATGAAGAACAAGAGAACATAACACATTAGGAATACATGCATGAGGTGTAAGAACCAAGAGGGAAATAAGAACATCGATTGTGCAGTAGTAATTGGTATTAATTGGATCTACATATGGGTCAGAAAAAAAAGTGTTAGTACTATGGAGATAAGACTCCCACACACATTCTTAATTGTATGCATGAATGAGGGTGGAAAGAGAGGGTTTAGTTCAGCTTAGTTCTTGCACCATTCACAGGTCTTAAAAGTGGATATAATAGTTGACCAAAACATCTCTCATTTCAAAAGTTTGTTGTGTGTATGGATAGTTGTTGAATAGGGTGAGGACTGCAGATGTGTGTGTGTGTGTGTGTGTGTGTACTTGTAAAGTTGTGATGGTGTGTTGCATGAAGTAAAATTTCATATGTGTTTATTTGTAGGTGTGAGGCGTCGGGATGGTGTGTTGGGGGAGTGAAACGAGAGAGTGCAGCAGCAGCAGCAGCGGCAGCAGCAGCTCCAGCACCAAGGTGTTGGCCAGATGAGCAGCAGCACGGCCGAGCCTCCCCCAGGTACTCACCCTGGGGGGCAGGCCGGGGACTCCTGTGCCGGCCTCCAGTCCCCGGTTCCGCCCCTGAACCCCACTCATGCCAGGTATACCTCACCTGTCTTGGCTGTCTGTGTGGAGTAATATTGATCTGACTCATTATTTCACACCATTACTGATGCCTGCAAGGTCATTACAATGTGTTGGCCTTCATCAGTGTTTCCTTCATGCTAAATCATCAAAGGGGGTTGTAAGGAAATCATGTTTGAAGGCTTGAGATGTCTTGGATTCAAATCCCAGGTAGGGTGAATACAAAATGGTTTTGTCTTCTTAAATGCTGTAACCCCTATTCACCTGTCAGTAAATGGGTACAGGAGTAAACTGAGGATTTGTGACCTTGCAATCCCAGCAAGAGTGGAAAGTTGGGAATCCTATCATCCTATATGTGTGAGTGGGCACGTGCATATGTGTGTGTGTTGGGTGCATCCTCAAAGAGACCAGCAATGGTCTATGCCTCACTCTGAGGGCTAAAACAGGCTGAGTAAAAAATATAAATGTTTGAAGGTATAGATAAATAATAGCACCTGTATTGGAGATGTTGACATCACAATTACATCAAGAACTGTTATCACCTCCCAGCAGAGAGGACGAGGGAGGTGCTGGAGGGATTGAGAGGTGCTGGCTGGCTGATCCTCGGCCACCTGTGCCCGGTGGGGAGGACATCCCCGGCCCAGACCCTCAGCCTCCTTATGGAGACTGGGGTAAGGAGTCCCCCCTTACCATCCTGCCGTATCCTTCCCACCATCTCTATGCTCACTTTCAAGGTAATAACATTTTGTGCTGTTGGCTAACCTCTAAACACAGACCATCAACCTTATTTTCCCTATTAATTAATTGTGCCTCATAATGAATGAAGTGTTTATAATGCAGTTGTCCTTCAGTTAGTGTTGGCATTATATTTATCAAGTTGTGACATACAGACAAATAGCTTTGCTCCTACTGTTTTATCTCGTATCTATTATTCAGGTTGGATTTAAATTTTTAGATATTTCTTGCAAGTTTCAAGTCATCCTTCCATTTTCTCTTTTATTTCTCATTTCTTTCCTTTTCTCTGCAAATCTTTACATAATAATTTTTGACACTATTTCTCCAATAAGTTACTACCCCCTCATCTATATCTGTTTCATACTTACCTCTTTTCTTCATCTCTTGCTTCATTTACTTCAAACTCAGTCAGTATGTGGTCACTCTTGCCTTGTGGGCAGCAATAGTATATTTGTTCAACTTTATTGGTTTCCCTTGTTAAAAGCAGATAGAATGTTGATGGTTCTTCACTCCCTGTGAGACTGACCCAACTTGTGTCATTCTACAGGTGAAGGGGGCGGGGACGGCCCTGCAGGTGGCCCAGGCTCTGCAGAGGCTGGATCACCTGTCTGTGGAGGGGGCGAGGGCAGCTCCACACCTCCAGTGGTGCGGTGGTCCCAGTCGTTGCAGCACCTGCTTGAGGACCCTCAGGGTGTCCAGCTCTTCCAGGACTATCTCAGGGAAGAGTGTGGCACCTGTGAGGCAGTCCTCTTCTGGTTTGCTTGCAATGGTCTGCGCCACCAAGACCCTTGGCAGCTAGTGCCCATAATATGGAAAAAGTTCATCCGTAACTATGCTGTGAGGGTCACTGAAAAGACCTACAAGACCATCAATGACCGCATCAATGCCCGCAGCATTGACCGCAATATCTTTGATGATGCTCAAAGGGAGGTGTGTAGCTTCCTGCTTGTGTTTGAAAGTTTGCTTAATGTTTACTATGGAACAACCATGTATGTGCATTGTATCTGAGCAGCTATTATGAGTATTCATTGTTTGCATGTTTTCAGGTGGAAGGAGAGATAGAACGAAGTACCTACCCCAGCTTCCTGAAGAGCGAGACCTACCTCACCTACCTCGGGATGGTGACCCAGCAGGGTGGGGGGCCAGGGGCTGAGTCCCCTCATAGTCCCTCCCCCAGTAGCCCTGGTGGAGTCAGCACAGGAGTCATGCTACCCACTCTGCATGAAGACTGTGAGTATGAGGGCGGGACAGGAGCCACCCAGTTACGACTCACCCAAGAGGCCCTCGCTGCCACGGTCAAGCGTCGGGCTGCACCTGAGAGAAAGAAACCTGAGGCTTATGCTGGGTAAGCTTTTTGTATACAGGGGTGTATGCATGGATTCATGCATGATGCGCACACACACACACATATACACACTGCTCCCCAGGTTTAGTGGAATAACTCATTTGTCACCTGGCAAGGCATGGGTTCGAACTCTGCTCAGGCTGCTAAGGATTTTTCATTGCTAGGCAGTGGTTACTTTCCCCATTGAGCAAGGTGATAAGGATGTGTGATTTGTGGGAGGTCTCAGCTTTACCCATAGATCTGTCTCAATGAGCTGTGAGATCTTTCAAGGAAGGTAATGGCTCATGATCATGAGTCCAGCGTGTGATCCTTTAGATAATGCTGAACAAAACACTCGCACACACACATACACACACACACACACACACACACACACACACACACACACACACACACACACACACACACACACACACACACACACACACACACACACCTGTCCTGATCACAAAGAATATTAATGTTAAGTATGAACCTCTATATGGAAGTCTTGAGTGGTAGAATCAAAGAGTGGTAAACACCAGTGTATCCCAAGGGTGAGTAAGGAAGCTGTACATAGTTGTATTTGTATTACTGTTGCTGTTGCCATCTCTCCTAAAGTGGTGGTGGTAATGGTGGATGAGGAAGAGGAGAAAGAAGAGGACCACCTTGGTTCTCCCACACCCACACTGTAGTACTTTTTTAAGTAGTAGTATTTTATTTTATTTTATTCTCTATTTCCAAATTATGCCTTTTCTCATGCTATTTTTATTTTAGTGGCGCAGTCACTCCTCACGTAATGTAATTAATCCTCATTTTAGTGTTATCATCATGGGTGAGTTTAGAAATTCAGATAACTAATTGTGATGCAGTTTTGTGTGAAGATCTACCTTGAATAGTTTGTCATAGGCTATGATTTTTCACTTGAGGAGTTATTGTTAATCCTGAACCAGCTTTTCATGTGTTGTGAATGGGAAACTGAAAGATAATCTGTCTATCTATATATGAGGCTGTTATGCCCTATAGATGGGCAGCCAAGGCATGGAACATTTACAGACACTCTTGCTTACATACATATACACTCCTCACTTAGCCCCTAGTTCATCAGAGCAGAAGCAATTTCATTTATATATTTGTGATTGTATTGAATTTATTTTAAGAGATACAAGAAAGTTAGTTCAAAATATAGTTGTCCCTTAACATTTGTGGATTTAATTATTTGTTACAAGGTCTTACCATGATTATTTTTGGTATTCGTGAATTTTTTATTCCATCATGGGATATATCACGTCTGTTCTGTGTTAGTTTTATCCTTCTTTCAGATTTTGTGCCTATTATAATGTTTGTAAAGACACACAAAGGGTTTTTCTTTAGTTGCATAAGGAAATATTGGGTGTAAGCATGGTATTAAGAGGGCAGCACATATGCACAGATTTTTAACATTTGTTCAAACCTTTGTTACATCATCCTCGCACATGTTAAGGGACTACTGTATGAAGCATGCATGCATTTTATATGATTTTATCTCCAAAAAAATTGTTATTTTATTAAAATTTAAGTAAAATACACCAGTCTATTAGGACAAAACCCTTAATTAGCAGTGACACTTTTTAAGGTGAGAGTTTTCAGCAAACTGTTGTGTGAGGAGGGACTATTATTATTGCTTTTATTATTTTCTTCCTTCACATGCTACCCTAACTGACTTTCAATGTTTTGTCAGCTGTAGCTTCCACCATTTTGTTGCTATTAGCTTTTTTGTCACTTTTCTTAATTTTTTATTTTTTATGATTGTGTTATGTTTATGTTCTAGGCAATATTTGCATGGAAGAGGCATTTATGGTGGTGGGGGCGTGAACCCCTACCATGCAGTGTACGGCACGGTGCACCTCTCCAGCAGGCAGGACTCTGAGCTCCAGAGTCTTAGCTCTGATGCCCTCACCGATGACACCCTCTCCTGCACTGACTCCTCAGTGTGAGTACTTGGCTGGCTGCAACTCCGCTCACCCCCACCCAAGCCCCACCCCCATCCCCACCCCACCAACATAATCCCTCCCCGCCACCCCATTCTCTCTCTCTCTCTCTCTCTCTCTCTCTCTCTCTCTCTCTCTCTCTCTCTCTCTCTCTTCTCTTTCTCTTTCTCTTTCCCTCTCAAACTTTTTCCCCATGCCTTTTTATTCATGTTTCTCCTTTTTTTTTCCTTGCCAGTTTTTCTATTTTCGTATGACCTTCCCCAGTTTTGTTTGCATGTTGGTCTGCTTGCCTGTGCTTACTTAGTTGCTTGCTAATTTGGTAGCCTTCCATTTTGTCCCAAGTGTGTGCCTCTTACCACAGCTGGTGAAGTGTTGTGGTGCGTCTTAGGTGGGTAAGTGAATGAAGAAGGTAGACTCATCAATATTTTTGGGGCATACAACTAGGAAGAGGTGTAGGATCATGAGAGATAATGATAGTGTTGTGTTGCATAGTGAATGCTTCCATCTGCAAAGTTCCAGAGGGAATATTTGTTGCTAGTGTGTTGATATAATTTGCATTTGTTTTGGAAGCTCATCTTCTGTTACAGATTGTTGTGAGATGGATCTGTATTTTACTCACATTTGTTAGTTATGTTTAATTTTTTTTCCTCCACAGATGAATAACTATTTTTAAGCAATCCCTAGTTATGTGTAAAGCCTTTGCCTGGAAAATTTAAGATATGGTTCACAGACTTCAGTGTGGCTACTCATTCATCAACTGTTTTATAAGTCATATTAATTGCAGAACAATTGTTTTTCTTCCCCTATACACATCATTGATATTGGAAAAAAAAAAGTTATCATTTATCCTTTCATTTCTTCAGCTTGACAAGATCAGAAGCTCCAAGATATACTTCAAGGATGGAATGGTGAGGGAAGTGAAAGAAAGCTAGGGTGAGGAAGCGAGCAAGGGGATGAAATGGTTTGTGGAGATCAGAGGAAGTGGGATGAGCCAGTTACTATTTGCAGATGATACAGCTCTTATTAGGAAGAAACTGCTAAGACCAATTACATAATTTAGGAGGGTGTGTGACAGATGAAAGCTGAAGGTGAATGAAGATAAAGAGCAAAATGATGAGATACAATTGGGATTGTACATGCACAATTGGGATTGCACATTGGGATAGTACATCACACTGTAACTCCAGATAGGTGTGCTGCTTGACTTCTTCGTTAAGGAAAAGTACCATTAGTTAATCAGTGCCATGATGAGTAAAGCATTCCTATCCCTTTACCATAAGAGAAACAAAAGTGTATTGTTTAGAAGATTTTGGAAGGTGTGGATTAATTGATGAGGTGAAGTTGTTTTCACTGTGTGTAGTGTCATTTATATAGTGTATTGATTTCCTGCAATTGGCTTCCTATCATAACTGGTATATACCGTCCATCACCACTGGACATTTGAGTTATTCCATGAGTTTTTCTTACTAAACACTCTTGGGCCCCCCAAACGTCACATATAATTATATGTAGTAGTTTAGTGTTTGCTTGTAACCCATATTTGGACCGAAGTTAAAAGAAGACTTTGAATTATTTCAGTTTTCATTTTCTTGATCTACATGATGATCTCGCCTATTTTAGAACCTGAGTTAAAACTGCACATCCTACAAATGCATAACCTCAGTCCTGGGAGGGAGATGTCATGTCTTATTGAATACTAATTAACTGAAAGCCAACTTAACAGATGTTTATCCAGTGTGTGTGTGTATTTTATGGGTGTTGATATGGGTAGTGAACTAACACTAACATAGGCTTTCATATATCTAACAAATTATCCTGCAAAGTTGTTGCTTTCAATGCTATGCTTTTGAGCCAAGAATGATTTGTGTTTATTTGATAGTTGTGATAACAGCTTTAGTGTTTAAGGCAACAAGTATTTAGAGATGTCACTGGTGTATTTTCCTAAGTTCCTGTTTCCAATACCTGAAATTTGATGTGTAAATTTATTTGTTTATGTTTTGATTAAATTTTTCCTTGCATTGATTTGACATGATTTGGTTAAAGTTGATTAGGTTAAGTAGCTGCCTTTATTTTTAACTACAGGTTCAGAATCCATTATTCAGAATTGGGACAGGAAGTGTTCTGGATTTTTTTTCTTTTGGAATTTGGAATGCAGTGAAAAATAACTTTAAAAATTTTGATATTTGCTTATAGATTTGAAAAATTGTAGACTATGTTGCTGATGGGTTTGTTTACAAATTGGGTATTGTTTGAGTTTCAAAACGTGCAACTTTGGGGGGCACAATTTGTTGATCAAGGTGCATATAAAACTTGCCAGTATCATAATGGGAAAAAATATCTCCTGGGAGAATATTTGTGACTTGATGGACGTTGAGGTGTTGGTTGACCATCATGACTACTTGTGTTTATGAGGAACTTGTAAGTCCTCATTGTCCCACACTTCCACATGTGATACTTGGGGACTCAACACTTACAAGGTTGAGTGAATTTACCTCATACAGTTTCACTGCAGAGTACTTAATTTGACAATGTACAGAGGTACAAATATGACTACGACTAACAACACACTCATGTCAACTGATTGAAAATCTGGAATTTTCCATTTATGTTGTGTTATATCAACACTTGAAAACTTACATATTTTGGAGATTTTTAATATTAAGAGTTTTGGTAAAGTATTCTGAACCTGTATGTATTAAGAGAAAATAATCAGCTAGGAAGTTCGTAGGTTAGATGAAGGGTTAAGTGAGACTAGTTTGTGAATAGGTCTTTCTCACTATGAGAAGTCTTTGCTGGATCACACAAGATAATTTGCCCAAGTGTTCTTATAAATTTACTTCATGTTTCATAGTACAGTATGGAGGTGGTTTGCAGCGGTCAAGATGAATCCATAAGGCTAAAAAAATACTAAATCAAGGATTGTTATAATTTCAGTGTTGTAGTTGTTTTAGTAAAACCTGAATCTAAAGGATGGAATCAAATATATAGTTATTAAGAATATACATACTAAGTATTTAAATGATCAATATAGAACTAGATGATGAATGAATTAGCAAATATTTGTCAGAAAGGCTAAACATACCTACATTTTGTGTAAGTGAGGTCAGTAAGGACTGGTGCTCTTTTACAGGCATGACCTTTCCACAAGTCACCCTTTCAGTCACTAATGTTTGTGGTGCTCTCTTACAGGGATGGCATGTCCATAGGCCACCCTATCAATCCTAAGTATCTCAAGAAACAATATCGCATCATGCGGGAGAATGCTCGTCAGAATCAGAACCTTGAGCGTTGCCTCAGTGGTGGGAATGGACATGGTGGTGTAGGCAGCGGGGGAATGATGCATGGAGGCTTCCTCCCTCGCACCCACCGCATCTGTCATGAGTCCATTCCCAACCTGAAGCCTCAAGAGTTTGCTTCTCTCCTCATAGAGAAGCTAGAGAAGGTGCAAAGGGAACGAGAGTCCCAGGAGAAGGTGCAGCAATCCTTCAAAAGGATACAAGAGGTGGGTGGCTTTATTTTTTCTTCTCAATTGTCTATTATCTATTTATATCTGATGACCATGATAGTAGAGTCTGCATTTTCAATTCTTCACCTTTATTTGACATTTTTCCTTTGTTCAGCCTTATAGTACATTTTTTGGAGCGTTCAACTCTCATTAATTTATACAGGCAATCAGAATAACCACTTAACTATTTCATCATTTTTAATCCTATAGATATCTGCAGTTGGTTTGATTTTATGAAGTTGATGGAAGGTCATTATTTTCAGTGCACGTGTATTATGTATATGGGTGGAATGCTTGTTTCAATGGGAAAATCTACTATATGAAAGGAGGTATAGATTTTCTTCCAGAGGCTTCGGTAATACTGATTTGAAGTTTGTTTTCCCTCTCCTTGCAGGGTGACAATGTTTCGGATGAGTGTCGGAGGGAACACGCCTTCAACAGTCTCCCTCCGTCCCTTCTGTTAGACAAGTTGGCCCAGAAGATTCCCATAGATGATGTTGATCCATGCCAGTCCATCCTGGGTATGTTGATGTTTTTCTCCTACTAATCTTTTTTTTTTTTATAAACATGCTCTTTTGTTTTTATAGTTTGTATTGGGAATTTTCTCTTCATGATAAATTATGCATACGTCCCTGATCTATGTATCTATCAATGTAATTATCTATATCTATCTATACATTTGATGCTTGGGAATGTGGTGGTGGTGGTGGTGGTGGTAGTGGTGGTAGTATTCTTGCATCCCCCACCATACGGCTAACCAGCTTTTGAAGATCACTCATCTTCTTCAATCAGAGGTGTATGAAAACAGTCACATGGGCATTGTGTACCCCTACCTTCTATCCTCTTGTATATTCCAGAACTTTAACCCTGACCTGTAGATGTGTTATGTTTATGTAAGATGAGGCAACACAAGGACAAGTTAACTCTTGATATTCTATGGATGTTTTTTGTTCTAATATTGAGTGATTTTCAAGTGAAGAGTCTTAAAATAATGGCTCTGTTTTCCTTGGCAGATGAACATGTGTCGCGTGTGTGGCAAGACAGCAATAATGACACCCCAGCGCGGTCCCCCGGCTCACCACGGCCCCGCTCACCCACCACTGGGAGGAGAGGTGGCCCAACCCAACCTGCTCGGCCCACACCTCCTTCACAGCATATTCCTAAGGTATCCATTCTCACCCTTCCCTCACCCTCTTTCTCTCTCACTCTCTTTCACTTTTAGGATTCAATAGGCTGCAACAAATATGATACCTAGACTTGGTTCTAGAAGTACCAGACCATTGGTCTGGTACTTCCAGAAGACAAATTACCAAAACTTGCTATTATGAAGTTGGATAGTTGTGAATATGGCAGAGTATGTAGCAATTCATTGCTTTAACTTTCATAGCATACAAATCACATGTCAATTTTAGAGTGTGTTGGTTAGGTTAGGTTAGGTGAGATGTGTGTGTGTGTGTGTGCATCATTGCATGCATGTGTGCGTGCACATGCACACGCACATCCTTGCAGGGAGGGGGTGGAGCTCATCCGTCCATGTTTGTCTCCGGCAACTACCTTCCTTCGACCCAGCTGGTTCACCTGCCACAAGGCCACGCGATGCAGCTTCTCCATGGCCATCTACAACACCTACAACAAGGTCATCTGCAACACCTCCCAATGGGACATCCAGTTCACCTCCCCCCGGGTCACATGCTTCACCCTTACCAGGCCACCAAGAACTGGAGCCATGCACGACGCAGAGATCGGGTTAGTCCATTACTTTGTCTTCAACTACCTTAGGCCACTGGGAAGGTTAACCAAATACTTACACCTCTTCAAAACATCACATGGTTTTCCTTTGTTCACACGAGATATAGGAAAATTTCCATAGCTAGTATGAAAAATTACATGTTAGCTTATAAATCCTCGCTTCTTCATTAAATTATGGTCTCTTAAAAGCAAGTGTGGCTAACTGAACACTTCTTAACAGGACGTGTACTCCACATTCTCCTCCGACTCTGGCAATGTTGCTGACTATTACGAAGGAAGTGAGCGGCCCGGACAACAACCTCACCTCATTCCGAAGTCCCGCTCCATGCCAGACTACATGGAGAACTATGCAGGTATGTACTTCAGGGCTGACTAGGTCTTGCTCATTAATCTTGTGCATTGTACCTTGTCTTGATGAGGGTGTGGATGTAACCCTTCTTTGGAGAAGGTAAGGAGATTGCAGGATATAAGAGTTTCTGCAATCCTTCATTTGAATTTGCAAATTATGGAAGTTTACCTCTCCCTGTCTTCCACTTTACTACAGCTTAAACTAAGGACTAAATTCACCTTACAGTATTAAGAGATGTCTTCTTGTTTTGTGGCAGGAACAATGTTTAGTAGTCTGTTTATCCTAAATGTTTCATAGGTTCTTTAGGCTATTGTATTCTGACCACAGATTTTCTAGATGTACTTTAAAAAGACAGGTAAGAATGGTTACCTTCATGTGTCTCATTTAGAAAAGATGAGATATAGAATGTAATTACTCTACAGATATGGGGATAACCTTTCATCTTTTTATGTTGTAGGGACTAGCAGTGATGGCGGCAGCTTAGGGGGCAGGAAAGTAGCAGGGGGTCGGCGCAGCAGTTCCCGGCGACCCCCTGCTGACCTCACTGATTCTGGAGTGTCGGTGGTGTCTGACTCTGGCCCTTCTCTCACCCCTTCTGCCTCCTCAACAGACAGGTGGGTTACATAATATTATGTTAATGAAGCTGTTATTCTTCTGTCACAGTATATCACTTGCTACCAAACAACTAAAATGTTGACCTTTTTTTTAATTTATGATACTCCTGATTAACATCTAGAATATATTGTGGTATAATATGACTTTTTACAGGTAAGTACTAGTGTGGTACTGAGATAACATCATATGAGACTATGAGAGGCAGATTTGATTTGATAATCCCTATGTATGCCAATCACATCCATTACTACCTTCACCTTGGATGGTAGATGGTGATGGTGATGGAAGGATTGTTTTCTCATATGAATATGAAACAACCATTATTTTATTATGGACCTTATGGATTTTATTGTTGATTATTGTTTTTATTATGAAGTATACTAAAGCATACTAAAAGAGTATACTGATGAAATTATGGAATAGGTATTGTGGATGAGTTTTTGAACAAGTCTAGAACTAATTACCCTTTTTTTAATAGGATCAATGCACAAACTTTTGCAGCATCAAGATTTGCACACTTTTTGGGGAACCAATTAAGCACAAAACTTTGTGCACCATTGTACACTGTAAAATACTGCTTGTTTACCCATGCGGGGCTGTGAACCGCGACTCACTGCTGCTGCTCACTATCACAAGAGAGTGTTGTACCACATATCACTAGCTGAAGGATTTGCACCATCATAAAGTTGGAAAATCATAAGTTGAACCATCATAAATCGGGGTTGTTGGTTCTGGTCCTGCTGGAGATAGAGGTCACTATTTAATTCTCTACTTACATCCATAACTATTTTTTCTATGGTGAAGAGAAAGAACAGTATGAAAAGAGACAACTCCAAAATTTTATCAGCCAAACCAAGGATTCAGAATCTGCATGTGAGTTGTGAGCCTCGTGTGCAAAGCATTCCACCACCAGGCTGCTTGATAGCTTGATGCAAAGGTTTGATTTTCTTTAATGCCATTTTCAAGCTTTTCTTGTGGTGTAGTTGTGTTCTGATATGCTGAATGCTTCTCAGAGCTTATTTAACTCCTTAACAACATTTTAATTTACTGCAGCAGTGTTGATTTTTTTCGTGTTCTTCCATATCGATGGTCATACTCATTATTGTGTAAAGCTCTATGTTGTCAGGAGATATAGACTTGTGTGTTGCACCAAAGGGAAAGTATCATTGGCAAAGCTAGAAAAATGCTTCATGTAGGGCCAATAGGGAAACTTGAAGGTTGTTTTTGTTCTTTAGGGTTGTCTAACCACGCCGTTTAAGCATCAGATATCCAGCCATATTCTTATTTCTGCACACTTAGAATGGCTTTCATCTTTTGTCTATATTTTCTCCATAAAGGGTTGTGAGCAAGACAAGGAATCTACATATATATATACATCCACATACATTCCCTCACATCTTTACATCTAGGCTTCTTGGAGAGAAGGGAAATATCCTCACTGTACCACAGTGTGATGGTCAGTGTCCCACCATATTGAGTGATGTCTGATTCAGTGCTCAACAGCAGATCTGGTTTACTATATCATGTACAAGCAGTCTTCCTTGCTCCACCAGCGTCCATCTTTCATCTCAAACATCTCTTCTTACACCTGTTGTAGAGAAAAATATCACTTGAGAGCCAAAAGGAGCCAGGGGATGTGTGGTGGCAGCCAACAGAAAATGTTGCATCTGTGGCTTGCCATCACCCTGGAATGTCTCTTTTCAGAGTGACCTCATGGCTCCTGGACAGTGATAAGTTTTGTGGAAGCCTGAGCTCGAGCAGTGTTTGTGCTGAAGCTGAATGGGACCCACGACTGCCTTCCTCCCGCTCCACACATACTTCTGCAGGTGCCACCTCGCCTGGCACTATTAGGTGATTGTCGTCATCCCACACATCCCCGATTGTCATTCCTGAATCCCCCTGGCTTTAGTTTGCAATGCTCAAGTTTGCATGCCCTTGTCTGGATCCTGCTCCTCCCTCGTTGCACATATTTAGATTTTAAGATATATGGTGTATTCCCTGTGGTTGTCAAGATAGTTTTTTTAGTTAGTGATGGATAAGATGATGTTGAATCTCCTCTTGTAGTTGTTATTTTGGATCTGCTCTATGTGTGATATAATTTTAAGGTACACACACACTACGGAGTTATCCCAAATCACAAAAATTACAACACTTCACACAGTAACTTTGTATTTGTATTATTACAATTATGTTAAGGCAGCATGCACTCGACTGCTGTGTTCTATCCCATGTCCAAGTCTCTGATCCACACATCCATGGTCACATTCCTTCATCTCATAATCCTTGAAAGTAATCCTATGATACACCAGCCTTTCTTCTTCCATCTCATGTTGGCATAGCACTGTTCCCATTCCAAAATATTTAAACTTTCACTTCCTCAAAACTCTCCCCTCCTAGAACCACCTCACACCTTCCTATTCCTGGCACACTCACCCTATAAGGTGTACTAAGGCTAATATGAGGAAATCCTATGCATGATCCATAAGTTCCATAATATAAAGGAAAGTTTAGAAGTATTGTTACTGAAATGTGAAGGCATCTTGTCCCCTGAAATGATATCCATATGGTATGTCAACTTAGTTTGTAAATTGGTTGTGTTTGATGAATCCTTAGTCTGCCGCAGTTATTGGTTTGGAAATCTTGGGCAATTAATTGATTTGTTATTTAATGACATTCAAAATTTACATGCTGAGGCCAGTGGTGAAGTGTTCTAAAGTCTGAGATATTTGGATGTTAATGTGTACATGTACAATCTCATTCAATAAGTGCAGTACATGTTGATAGGTTATGCACTGCCTCACAACAATGGAAAGTCATCAATCCTGAACTCCTGTGTGTTTGTTTGTGTGGTTTGCAGCAGTGGAAAGCCAATAATCCTGCTCTATTCTGTGTTTGTCTCACAAACAACACCATACTATCTGAATATAACATGGAGGAATATGATTTCTTTATAAAGATTGTATCAACAAGAGGTGGTAATGTTGCATTATATGTGGCATCATGATTTCATCTGGAGAAACATCACCTAGCGATGCTTACGTGGAACATGTGTACGTTAAGGTCAATGCTGGCAAATTTGTAGTTAATATCTCAGTTACCTACCGACCGCTGGGAAAAACCCCATAAACAAGACACAAAAATGTACGGAGTCTTGTGACAAACGCTTTGAAACAGTGAGTCACTAATTCTGGGAGACTAGTCTTTTCCAGATAAATTGACAGACTCACACTGGTATCGAATCAGTCACACAATGCTAGAATTTTTTAGAAGTATTTAATGAATTTTGAGGCATTCAATGGCATGTGATTTCTTTGTGTAAGAAAATATGGCATTTGGTCCACTTTATTGCAGGCGGAGCGGCAGCAGTGGTGGGCGGCGGAGTGGAAGTGGGATGAGTGTGGGTGGAACAGCAACCAGTGGCAGCAACACTAGTGTGAGTGGCAGTGTGGTGGGTGGTGGACGCACAGGCTCCCAGGAGAGAGGAGCATGGCCAGGAGACTCAGGGTTGCACCTGACACATGGCCATGGTCTTCATCTGCCTCAGGGACCCCTCCAGCCACACCTGCAACATCAAGATGACTCCAAGAGGCGGAGCAGGTCAGCTTATCTTCAGTTATTGTTGAATCATTGTAGTATTAAAAAAGTCATTATTGTTAGACCCTTTTCTTTCCAAAGTGAAGTTATGTTGCAAAATTTTGATAGTTATGATTAATAAATGTTTTTAATTTATTACAGAGGAGGAGGGAGTCATGGGTCAGGCAGGTCAGGTGGTCACAGTTCGAGTCACAGTTCAGGTCACAGCCGAGGCCATTCTGAAGCTGGGAGTGGGCGAACTGTGGGCCATGGAGATCCAGTACCTACAACAGCAACTGCTGCCAGTTCTGGTTCAAATGGGTCCACTTTGAGACGGGCCAGACCTCCCCGACACACCCAGTCCACACCCACAGGTGAGTGCTGCTGCTGCTGCTGCTCCAGTCTGGTAATAACCACAACATTGATTTTCAGAATAAGATGTTTTAATTTTATGGGTCACAGTGAACATTTCCATGGTTCCTTCTGCATCACTATATATATGATGAAGTACAAGAATGTTGTCTCATTAAAGGGTAACTTTGCATGGTTTATGGTACATTATGAAAGACAGAATTTGGGAAAACTTGTACAATTCATAGAAGTCAAATACTGTCAACATTTTTTTGTTTAATTTTGTTTTTATATAATAAAGATAACAATGAAGTTGCCTCAATCATCATCATTGAGTCTACTGGAGGACAGAAGCCTCACCTAACCTTCATTCATCTTCATTAGCAGTAGATAAATAACTTGAATATTGGATGCTCGCTGGTTTTTTATCAGTTTGTCATTAGAACACATTTGTATCATTGAACTCAAGAATGTAACCCCATCCATCTTCCTGCAGGTGGGATGTGTGAGAGTGGTGGTGGTGGTGGTGGATTAGGGGTTGGTAGCAGTCAACTTGGCACTGGGGCCAGTGCTGGCAGCTCCACCACCACTAGTGCTCCTGAAGTCACCACTATTGTTTATAACTTTCATGATGATGCCGTGCCATTTGTCACGAGGGTCCCTACTTTCCCAGTCACCTTGAAACGCTTCAAGCAACACTTACCTAAGAAAGGCAACTACAGGTAAGTTTTTCTTTGTTCCACTAATGTTTTATTCCCTCAAGAAGTACAACTACAACTGACTCGTTAATCATATATTTTTTAAAGTTTCTCATTTTCAAAGTTTTATATAACACTATTCTTCTTTCAGATTCTTTTTCAAGAAGCATTGCGAGGAGTTTGGGCTGATCAATGAAGAGATCACAGAGGATTCTGTCAACCTTCCTCTCTTTGAGGGCAAAATATTTGCACAAATTAGGAAGGCAGATTGAAAGCAAGGCATTGGAGTGTGATTAACTAACTAAGATATATCATTGTGTTATGGTGGCTATTATTCTCACCAACACTTCAGAATCCTTATTCCTTACTACAAGAAAGTGTGACAGACATTTATGGCATTGAGGGGCCCCGGTGGAGACAGTCAGAGGACTGTAGATGGAAGGGGACCACCGGGGAAGCTGAGACCTAGCAGTGTTATGCTGGTCCAGCATTGATGGAGCCTTGCAGCAGATAGGCTTAATATCTTACCTCAGTTTAGAGATATAATGTGTGAAGATGTGGCCATAAACAGCATGTGTGGGGTACAACAGGACCTCCAAGTAGCAGCAGTTCCCATTGTAGTCGAGCAGCAGTAGTTGCTGCCATCCTACACCATCTGACTCACCAACAGTATACCATACCAACATTGTTGCACATTTCCTTGGAAGTTTTTCCTATGTAAAATATATCAAGGAAGTGCTATGTACAGAGGTTAAGAAGGCAGAGTCAAACTAGTCAAGAAGTTGGTGTTAGGAAGTGTTACTAGGACAGTCACTACAATGTGACTCCTTTCCTATTTAAAAAATGGCACATGAGAACTGCTGCCACCAGGACCTGCAACATGCTCTGCACTCAGTCCGTATTGGCAACTCTTTACCTTTGGTGCTACTTGTGTAGAGGCTCTGAGGGGTGTACAAGGCCTCCTTCACAGTCCACACCACACTCAACACACAACAATCTCAATGCTAATACTACAAGTTGGAGCCAACAGTAGTGTTGGGCCAGGACTGGATCACCAAATTGAAACCTGCCAGTTATGACCCTTCTGGCATGCTCTGGACCAGATCAATTTGTTTTGAGCGAGAGAGAGAGAGATTACATAACAATAATAGATGCATATTTTTCCTTAAACTTAGATTAAGGTACTGGAACAGATCCAGTTTGCCAGAATTGTTACCAATTTGTCACTGAACCAGATCCAGATTCTTTGGTGTCCACCCAGCACTAGTCAACAGTTGTAATTCCCTTCAGTTCTTCACACTGAAGAGCATCTTGTGTAGCATTTCAGAGAAACCTGAAACGTAGTCATTTGGCCCATAAGTACATCCCCCACAGCCTCTACCCACCATCCACTAGTAATGGAACTATACTAATGAAATATACCAACTTATGTGCTATTTGAACCTCACTCATATGGGGTTATATTGGATTTTTAAAAATTAGTTTTACTAAAAAAATTTTGAAGTATGTACAAAGTGTGGGGTGTGGCGGGCAGTGGAGGAGCCACACACCGCCGTGTTACCACCAGGCCTCAGCCTCAGCCGTGCCTCCCTTCACCTGTAATTGTTATGTTTATTATCCTTATTTGATCCATTTTGTTGATGTCTCAGGTATGCCTTCTATTCTTATGTAGACTATTTACAAATAGTATAATAATGTTGATAATTGTGTAACTAGGTCTTGTTTAATGTCATTTTTTATTTTTGGTCATGTCTGCCAAGGTTGAAGTGCCTGTTGAAGTAAACCATTGTCAACTTCAGTGATTTTCCTTTCACTGTAAGAAAGGATTATGAAACGTAATATTCAGTATGCCCTTGGATATGGCTTAGTTTTGATTTTGTTGCATAACTTTGTTTTGCCTATGTAGTGTTCATTATTTTAGTAACACTTGTTTGTGCAGCATCAGTTGTGTTTGAGGAGACTGTCTCAGCCCTGAGTATCGGGGTTGAATCAGCCCAGTTGCTGGCAATCTTGCATCAGAGCTTTACCTAGTATCTCTCACGACTCACTAGGGCTAAGCTAATGCCTAAAAGAATTTTTCTAAAGCTTCATTTTGCAGTAGAAACAATTTTTTTATGCACTATTTCTTTACACAAAAGTATAATAATGGTGGTAGTGAAAGTTATCTTTGACAGACAGGTGGTAGCCAACCAGGCAGACAAGACTCAATACTTTACTTTACTTTTGGAGCTGCCATATTGTTTAAGAGGGGTATTAGTGCCCTGTTATCTCCTCTGATTGTGAAGGATTACTCTTGACACAAGAGCTTTCACATGTGGGATCTTTGTTGTGTGAGCCGCCCAGCCGTTTGGCTTATGGCATTATCTTGCACTTCAGATAGGCCTACTATGTACATATGATTTTTTAATTAAACTCATTTTATAATTGGCGTTTCCTTTTTACTTCCAGCTGTGATTTTTTGTCATGCCTTGCTCCACAGACAGAACTGGGATCAGAAGTAAGAGGTATGGAAGCGAGGGCAATATCTGGGTAAGAAGAAAAATTATTGGATGGTGTGGCGTATATGCAATTGTGTAAGTGCAGTCTCCCAACATCTATTCTTGTGACATGGGTCTGACCAAGGAGAGAGTAACTGCACAAATTTTTATCATCTGAGAGGTCTGACCAGACCAACGGAAGTAGAAGAGTTAAAAGAAGGAAAATATTCACAGGCTTGGAATTTCGTGAAACAAAATCACAGTAACAGTGTAACAACTTATTTCTTACAATGTTGTGTATTACTAGCCAGTTGTTGAGGGTAATAACAAGGAACTTTAAAAAGATATTTGTTACACATATATACATGTGTATAATTTTCTTACATACAAATATAAACATACATTAAAATATATTCAAAATCATAACTTTATGCGAATAGAATATCAGTCTAGCATAAAGGAAACACTTATGAATAAAACTAATAAAAGAACATTACAGATCCCAATATTGCTCCAAACTCACCACTTTGTCTTGTTAGCAAGCTTTTTAAAACTTGTCACTGTCAACTAATACACAGGCACAGGTAAGCAATGAAACTGCATATACAGTACAAGTGATTAGAATGCAAACATTATAGTACAAACCAAGTAATTTTCTAAATATCAGAGACGCAGAGAGGGGAAGGTCAGGAAGAGGAAGGGGAAATGATCAATGCCCTGTTTGCCTTTAAGGAATCCCCAACAGAAAATTAATGGACTTTTGTTCAACTCCGTCATCGATGCCACACCACATCCTTCCCCAATGCACATCTTCCATACTGTTTTACTCTTTTCCTTTATTAAAAGATGTCTCCCTCTCTCATTTGCAAACCATTTTACAAATATAATTTTACAGTATTATTTGAGAGGTCAGACAAGTATGGAAGAGAATTGGGGGAGGAGGTGGTGTGTCATGGATGAATGATTTGAGCAGAAGTCTATCCTGTGGATTAATTTATTAGATACGTATATATATATTTTTATCATCCGTTCTTTGAATATGTGTAGCTACATTATCTCAGTTAACTGTTTATTTGTTTTATAACTCCATACATAATTCATTCCTGAACTCAACTGATTTAAAAATACCCAACATCTCATACCTATAATCATCCATTATTCCTAATCCTACAACTATTCTGAAGGACAAGTCTGTTTCCCTAATTAATGACAAACTTCTACTTGTTGTTAATGTCTCACAACCCTGTTAGTAAAGGTAAAGAAAATATTGCTTCAAAGATTTGTTAAGTTCCCTACTAACTGATATCCTTTAACACATTATCACATTCACCTTTTATTGTCTTGCCCTGCAATGATCCTTCTAGTATTTAATATATCAGCTTACCATATTTATACTAAACTTCTCATCATTTCTTCCTAGGTCAATAATGCCCTTTTTTACCCTTTCTCCAGTACACTATATCATAGCACTATAATTTCACTAAAACGTGAGGATCTTACGGAGAAATTTGATTCTAGCCCAACTTACTATCCTTATTTCTTGTCATGTCCTGAAATATTAACCTTAGCATTACCTAAACATTAACAATATTTACATTAATCAATTCAGTTCAAACTATTTTTGGTCAATATGCCGACTGCCTGAATCAGTATATATAAAATGAAAAAAATACAATTATTGAACTACGTTGTGAATATTTACATTCCTCCTCACTCCGCTCTGTTAACAATGAACATTTTGGAAGTGCCACCTGCATAGGCTGACCAATATTCTTTTATAGTAATGGAAGTAACAATAAAAGAAGAGTTGCCAGATGGTACACCTTCCCTTCCCCTTATGCAGCACTTCCAAAGCATATTGAAGCTCCATTGCAATCTTGACACTGATCTGCCAAACACATTCACTGTAACCAGAATCTTATCTTGAGACTCTTGTATTTAAGATTGACTCATTAGTGAATGATATACAATCTTATGAACATCATATTCCTGCTGAACTCAATCTTGTTCCTTGTTGAGTGTTTTACTTAGCACGTAGTGATGCAAAGTATATTACAATGACCATACAGGATACTGTATAAGTCACCTGAGTGGAGCAGAAGTGGTGGAAAAGGTGCCATCACTGGCTTCTTGCATTCTTCCTCCTCTCATCATTGAGCCTGTGAGTACTGTGTTAAGGATGAGACAAATACGTAGACAAGTCAACGAGGACAGATCTGGAGTTTTCAGTCCAGCAACAGGATTTTTTATTTGAATATATTGCAAGCTGCATTATATGTATATTGCATTGCAAAAAATGCATTCAAATCGCATGTACTGTGTATGAATATCAAATATCACAGGCCAACTGTCAGTATTAAAACTGAAATGATGCGCTACCATTGTTTACTTCTGAGTAAATGCACAATTGACAAGATCACAGCATGTGTGCAAAAGATTATTTTTTCAATAGCTAAAGAGCACAAATATTTTCATGAATAGTATGAAGAGCAAATACATACAAAACCACTGATCATGGTTGATGTAGGACTCGATCATACCTCGGAAAAAATACTACATGTCTGCAAATACTGTGTTAGGGTAAGAGGTAGACAGGATTATCTGCTCACTAATTTGGTGTGAAAATATTCAGTGTCTACATCTGCCATTATTTCTAATGCAATAACATACAAATTTTCCACCTTTAAGAATACTACAACTGCATATTAAATTTGATGTGACACTGGTTTATCCAAAACCAGATGACTTTGCACCTCACGCTGATATTTGTTACATTTGAATAGCATTCAAAAGTTACAACCTAGTCGTTATGTACTTGAAACTTCAGACTGATATTGATAGGATAGATAATCTACACCAATGAGCACATTTCAATGAGTAAACAACAAATAACTAAAACAATGATGAGAGCTTGAACTCATGTCAGTCCGGCCCGAAACCCTTTAGCTCAGGTTTGGCATTGCTGCCTTCTCAACTATAATAATAGTTATTACTTCCTCAAGTGTACACTCAAAATATTGTTCAAAGTTTTGTTGCAATGACTAAACACATCAACTTTCTTTTAATTGTAGCACAGGTCTGTGCTAGAATAATTTCATATGATCATACAGTTTGAAGAAACATTGTTACTGTATTTTTCTAATCAAAATTGTTTTCACCTCTTGGGATATATAAAGTGCAATATTCACATCTACATCCACATCCCTTAAATGGTGGCAATGGTAGTAACTGATGGTAAGACTGATACCAAAACAGTAAGCTAGATTTTGGGCATGTGACATAGTGCATTAATGAGAACTTGTCCAAAATAATTTATAATCTGCAAATTCAAAAACTGTCAGCAGTTTAAATATTGCAAGGCAAACAAGAAAATTTTGAGATCTCACATTTTGCGAACTTATTAACTACAATTCAATGTAAACTTAATGTGTTACTTGATGACAGTGTGTGGTTTCCATGTAACTGAGGTTCCAGAGTTAATTGTGAACATTAAAAGGTTAACACTACCGAGTCATAAAAGAAGACACGTAGTATTGGACCAGTAAAGTGACACATGAAACTAAAATTAAACAATACATCCTACCATTAGCATTGCTATCTATGGGACCAAACTGTAAACCACTGCACACAAAGGATTATTACATTTGTTTTCTGTGGATATGTTTGTATTGAATTTGATTAAAGTGTATGGGTTTCTGTAGTTATGACGGATGCAAATGTTGATAAACTAAATCAATACGAGTAATCTGGAAACAAAACTGCAAACACAATGCACTCATAAGTCTTAGATCCTTTAGTGTAAATATGCACTGAAGAATTATGATAAATGAAGTGTGAACAAAACAAGGAGCAAAGAACAACTGAAAGATTTGGTGTAAGATGGGAAAAGTGATGAGGCAGATATGGGGATGAGGTAAAAGCCACATGGAAAACGTAGAGAGCCTGAACAAGAAGACCATCTTCTTTATGCAGAAAGGAACTGAGAAGAAAATTAATGGGAATGAAGTAGGGAACCGGTTCAAGTGAACAGGTTTCCTTCTGACCTTGACCAGTACCTGACATAAGGTGGCCACCACACCAATGATCATACCAACACTTATGGGAAACCCAGAACAGCTACGCCCAACCAAAAGATTTCATATTCCACTGGAGTCCTTAGGTGAAAACTGCAAGTTCATATCACTTCATTGATGCACTGAAACCTAAGTCAGCTTTTTAACTTCTCATGTGTTGTGCCAATTCTCACAATGGTATTGCACAGTTTTTTTACTTCTATTTTATTTGATACCCTGTTGTTAGGGGGACCCAGTCTGGTCACAAATCCGCAGTCAGGTTGGAAGAGTACCCACAAAGTGTTGGAGGGTGGTAGGTGTGTAGCCTTGTGGTATTCAGATATATATCTGGCAGGAAAAATCAGGCATGAAACTGAGTAGTGTTTATTTTCACATAATGAAGTCCGATTTAGCTCATGTAAAATAGGAAAATTTTTCTGAAATCTGACATGTCCTTCATTGTTGATTTTCAATTAAATAAATATTTTGAAGGTATTTATGTTAGAATAGGAAAGATTTGCTGAAAATTGATATGTTGTTTGTGATTTTTACTTACATCCACATTTATTGATATTTTAAAACAATTTATATCAAATTAACATTCTACTGTGTGCGCTCATAGTAATTTCCTATACTGACCTTTATTACGTATCACAATTCATTCAGTTTGGTCCCATTGTCCAATAGAAACAATTGCATCAAGATCTGACAAAAATGCATTATTTTGTTGGATGCTTTTCTTAGTCTAGTAGGTATGTGAAATACAATAAATTGAGACATGAAACATCAATAAGGAATTAGTAACTTTGGGTACACTGTATTGGTAGGTCATGGATTTTGTGACGCTCTTTGTGTTATATGTTTCACAATGTCTTCCTGCTCCATGAAATTGGAAAAAAACTCAAAAAGAATTTGTCCTGAATACATTTAACTGTGAAATGAAGGCAATTACATATAATGGTTTAAATTTTTACATCCTTTCATATCTATTGCTATCATTAATAAACTTTAAATGCAATAACATTTCAAGCATTGATTATTATACATAGTATTTCCTAAAAAACATATAAAAATTAAATTTCTAAGGATATTTTTTCAGAAACAAAAAATTTCACTTACCAAATAAACAAAATCCAGAAGTGTACGCAGGCCCGTGTTCCTGGGTCACACTGGAGACTTTCCTCCATCAACTCAACACACCCAAGCTGAGGTAGCAAACACCACTGGACACTCACACTCACACCAACAATGGTGTTCAACTAAACAAATACAGTATTTAGGAAGATGATATATTATAAATTTCAGATGTAATAAATGTATACTTAGTTAAAATATTCACTTCACATGCATATAAATGTGTGTTTGTGTTTGTGTGTGTATGTGTGTTGATATATATACTGTAGGGTGTTCCACAATATATTTTAGTTAGCTCTAGAAATGAAAGATCATATATTTTTAAAATAATTTCAAATCCCCATACACTACACATTTTTTCTGCTACAGTTTATATTCCTTGGGTGTTAAATTTTGACGAGAGACATGCACAGGTGATGATTGGCAGGATGGCGCCACAATAACTGTGATGTTACCATATTGATATGCTAAGTTAATTTGTGTTATGTCATACTTTTAAAGTAGAAAATCATTGTGAATTGAAATCACACAACCTAGTCACACTGAAATTAAATAAACCCACCCAAAACAAACCACGAGTGCCAACTGAAACCTGCTGTGGCTGTGTATCGGCAATGAGTGCATTCTATCTATCTTTCTATAGTCTCTGATGCCTCATGCCTTTAGGAAACATCCCCAAAAAAGATGGCCACTGCAGAAGATTCTCCACCTCTTCCTATCCACACACTCCCTTTATGCTTGCGCAATCCCTCCCACTTTATCAGCACCTCTTTCATGCATGTACTCCCTTACCCAATCCTTCCACCTTACAACTGACCTGCCTCTCCTCCTAAGACCATCAATTTTACTCACAAAGGCTTCCTTCACAATATCTTCCCTCAATATGACCAAAGCACTTCAAAGTATTTCTTTTCACTCACTCCACACTTCACTTCACTATTTACACAAGGTCCCACGCCATATCTTTCATATACACTTTCATTGTTCTCACCCTCCATCTAGTCGCACCACATGCTACTCTACGATAACTCATTTCCACACCACGCACTCTTGACTGCTGTGTCTTATTCCATGTCTATGTCTCCAACACTGCCCACCCCATACCATTCACTGCCCCCCTTCAAAATAAAATCATGGAAGAACTTTTAAAGTGTAGAAAAGACATTTTTAATAAACTTTTTCATTTTGCTTAGAACCACATGACCTTTCATTTCTGCAGCGAACTAGAAAAAGAGTGGCGCACCTTTAATATATAAGATAAGTGAGCATGTTTCAACAATAAGTAAGTGTGGGGCAGCAGTATGATTTTCTCTCCATTGCCAACCCACACTTCATATCAACAAAATACTTTGAGACTCCTACCTCTACTTGAGCACATTATACTAGATGTCTCTTGACACCTCACATATATTTTAAAAATGATGATACACCTAGTAAGAAATCCGAGTATAAAATTGGATGCTCACAATTCAAAGATATTAGTTGCATGTGCAAATATCAACCTCTCATGCACTGATGATACATGTTGAAATGTCTGGAATTTTACAGCTTCTATTCTCATGACATACAGCACACCATCAATCTTTCCATTCTATAAGGAAAACTTTGTTTTCCCACAGCTTTTTAAGATAGACTATTGCAAGTGAACACTGCTCATGTATTGTCCCTTTCACCTGAAAAAAAACCTTCCTGTAGGTCCAAGTAGCATGTGAAGAAGAAAAAAACCTATACTTTACAGCCAGGTTTGTACACCAGCCAAGAAAAAGAAACAGACCGCTTCCTGTGAGGACATACAACTTTACTTTTATAAACATGATTCAACTGTTCTTAGAAATTGTGTCAATTCCTCAATGCTTTGAAAGAAAAAAATATTCAATGCAACATAACTAAGTTCAAAAGTTTCCATATATAATATACTCATTTAATTATTAAAGTGGTAGCAAGGATTTTTTGTTTACATTTAATTGGCTGCTGTACATGAAAATGGATCATAAATGGTACAATGAAAGCCATCAAATATATAAATGATAAATTACTAAATTTGGAAAATATAAGACTAAGTGTGACCGAGCATGGAATCAAATTAATATTCCTTGAAGTAAAAAAAATTGTTAACAAATAGTGATGTTGCCAACATTTAAATATCCTTCTTCCCTGCCTCTTGTTCTTGTTACATACACCGAGTTTGTTTTATGTACGGTTTATGGTAAGGTTTTAGGTGAAGGGGGGATGAGGGACATAGTGGAAGGGATGGTGATGGAGGGAAGAGGAGGGTGGGAGAGGTGGGGATCAAAAACAAAGAGGAATTGTTTAGGGGAGAGGAGATGGGCAGGCTCGAAAGACAATGTCAATGACAACTCCCATGAGGAAAGAGATGACAGATGTCGCCTGGCCTGGGATGTGTGTTAAAAACTGTATGGATTGGCCTGTAGACATAACCACAATATAAAGGACTTAATCCAAGACATCAAAGCTTTGGTTGTAATGAAAAAGTTGACCTGACTTGAGGAGTACATGCTAGATGGACTCCATGACTGTGGGAGGAGTGACAGGTTCTCAGGTAGAATCACAGGTGGATATGAGTCATACAAAGTTGTTGCAGCTAATGACTAACACAATAAAATGTAATTGTAACACCTAAATCAATGGGGAGTTGAGGCTAGGCAGTCTCAAAGTTTACTATAAATATTTGATTCCTAATTCTATGAAAGCACATACTTTAAAGCCCTATCATTTGGCTTTCAAAACCTGTTGGGGGGAAATCACTAAACATACAGTTAACTCCCTCGTATCCAGAAAAGCGTTATTATGGGATCATCCAAGCTTTTTTGGGAAAGTTCAATTAAAATGCACAAAATGAGAAACAAACCAAACAGATCTCTGGTGCACCTCAGGTAGATATCACCACAACCATCACAACTGAAATATCACACAAATTCACTAACATAAAGATTGGTAGGTGTGTGACAAATACAAATGGCAGTTAGTGAGTGTGTGTAAGTATGTATGTATATGTATTTACCTAGTTGTAACATACAGGAAAAAGAGCTATGCTCGTGTGTGTGTGTGTGTGTTTATATGTATATATATATATATATATATATATATATATATATATATATATATATATATATATATATATATATATATATATATATATATATACACACAATAAAAGTCAACAACCACTAGCTCAACAGCAAATTGTTACTAACCTAAACAAACCTTTCACTAACTTTTTTCATCACAAGCATCAATCAAAACCACGAGGTTCAAGAAGCCAGTCACTACATCATTAACTACCACAAGTGGTAACAACTGAGTATGACAGACTGGTAACAGGCACTGAACAGTGTTCATTGAATTTTTAATACATTATCAGCAGCCATTCCAAGTACAAAGTTGGATAAAGGCTTACCCAACTTTCAACATGAATTGCAGCATTGTGTCAATCCATCTCAAGTTTTGCTTGCAAACTCTCAGATGCTGAACTGTTTGTCAAGTCCCTTGAAAACGCAATACGATTGGTGGTTTTGGAGTGATTAGTTTGGTTGGTGATAGATGATATGAGATTCTATCTGGGCACTACCAGATATCATTCAATTATATTAGCTTAATTTGGTGAGGACAGTTGGTATTAAGTGTAGTTTGATTACTTGGAATATTGCTTTAGCATGAAGACTATTGGATATCATTTGGTTATGGGAAAACATCTTACAAAACCAAAAATTTCCCATATCTGATCGCCTCTTGCACATTTCAATTTGTATATGAGGGAGTTGACTGTACTGACTTGAAATAAAGATGTTGAGCGATAACTATGTAAAAGCACCATAATTTCTCTCAACACACATGTGTGAGGTGCACCTGTAAGGCAACATCTGCATGCACCAAGTTCTCACAAGTACTCCTAGGCTGATGATTCTCTGTGGCTATCTTCTGTATCCTTGTTGGTGGGAGAACTGTCCAGAGGTGGTTGTAATTGTGGTTTTGTGGGTGTAAGTGATCTGGAGGATCTGTGTGGTTTATTTGACTGTGAGGTTTGGTTCTCCACACCTTGGACAGAGTTGGCTTGACCTGGATGGCCAAATGTGTATTGAGTCATTAATCTCCCTGCTCCTCCAGTGCTATTCATCTTGAGAGGAGTGCTGGAGTTTGATGGCTGAGACACACTAATGTTCTGTTGGATTGAAGGATGCACTGGGGTGGTGACATACAAATTCTGATGGTGGGATGCAACTAAATGTGAAGGAGAGGAGTTTGATGTAGGAGCACTAACATAGATACTCTGCGGAGAGTCAGAGGAGTGAAATGTGTGAGGAGTGGTTTGAGCAGTGACTACGATATGAAGAGAATGATGACAGGCCTTTGATGGAGGGCTAAGAGAACTACCTCCCCCCCCACCACTAACACCACTTACTTCCATGTTTCTCTGGGACAAATGATACTCTCTGGCTGAGCCCAAGTGTTGCTCCTGGTCTGCTCTGCTTGGTGTTTCAGGTGATGACATCAGCTTGTGGCTAGTGTGTGAAGCACCATGAGGCAGAGGCACCCCAACCTGAGCCATGGTATAAACTACATGACTCTCACCACTGGAGTGGCCCTCACTTCCACCCTCCTGGTCGTGGTCAGCTGAACACATGGTCTGGTCAGCTGGATTGCCAAGGAGGGAATATGAGCCAGGCTCAAACACTGGCGGGTACTCCATCCCTGGATAGTGGGGCAGGATCTGTAACACAAAATGGTTTATTTGGGATTAAGTTGATTATCTAAATTCTTAAAACTCTGCTTATTGGTTCAGAAATATGTAATTTATATACAGGTACTGAACAATTAATTTAGTAAGCTTAAGATCAGGGTTACACAGATTTATGGATTTTTTGGTTTCTAGAACATTGATAAATATAACTTGAAATACAATATCAACAATGTAAAGTAAAAGGCTGGCACCTACACCCTGTGACTGTTCACTGTTCAGTCACTACACCACGTTATCACCACATTGCATGTTTCAGTTGTCCAGTAATCTTGATTAATACTGCTATTATCTATATGGTGAACATCTTCACACCCTATCTCGTCCTTTATCCTAAACCTATTGTATAAAAATTAAACTTGCATGCAAATGAAATGCAAAATGACCATTTTACCTTCTGGTTGCGTAGTTTTGCAGGCACTGAGGTCTTGCTTGATTGTTGGGGTGAAATGGAGGAGGACATAGAAGAGAGAGTTGGGGAAGATGGTGGAGAGGAGAAGAACACATCTCTGGGTGACAGGACACTGGGGGTTCTCCGCTGCTTCCCAATCATGGACACACCCATGGCCGGCTGACAAATAATGAGTTAGTAGTTGCAGTTAACATTCTTTATTTCTATGAATCGATAATTTTGTTTTCAATTCTACCTTTATATTAGGTTCATGAAAAACATAAACATAACAACAGAATAGAGAACTTACCTTGAGAGGTGTGCGTACTGTGTCTGTCTCCTCGGTTGGAGTCCTGATGGTGAGGTTGGGAGCGTGTCTGGTGAAGGTGGTAGTGTGGCTAACACTTGGAGAGCTTGACGACGGGAAGGAGGGTGAGGAGCGTAACTGGTGTGTGGAGTGTGTGGATGGGGAGGAGCTAACATTGTGGTTGTAAGCAGGGGACATTGTTAAGGTACTCGATGAAGGACTGGAGTTTATGGGCATGTATGGTGGAGAGGAGGGCAAAGCAGAGGAGGATGACAGAGTTCGCTCACTGAGAGAGAGGAACTTTGTCCTGGGTGGCACCTCAGGCCGAGGGGCTGTCACTGCATCACTAATGGTTGACTGTCTTTGTGGCCTCCTAGTCAAGGTGATGGTCATTTGCTGGTCTACAATATCTGACTGGGAAGCCTCTGAGGGAGTCTTGGAGGGCTTCAAGTTTTCTCTGTGACAATCAACTACAACTTGTCCACTATATGGATCCAAAACCAATTCAAATGCAGGTTTCATGGAGTCAGTACGACCCCGAAGAGGTGGGTGATATAAGGCAGTACGTTTGAGACGATCAGAGGCACTGTTCTCCCCAGAGCCTGAGCGTGAGCGCCCATCTTTCCTTGCAGAAAGACAACGCACAGTGATTCCTTTAGTTTTGGATGTGTCTGTGCGCAGTGAACTGATCCACAGCTTCTCTGGAGAGCCCTCTCTATACTCTTCTGAAGCCAGAAGGCTGCTTGCAGAACCATGAGAACTGCGGGTGGGTGTATGGAGGGGTGAGGTGGGAGGGGAGAGTGCCCGTGAATGTGGCCATGCCAAGCAGTCCAAGGAGCCTCTGCGGGGTGATCCAGACCTGACAGGTGACTCTCCACCAACACTGCCTCGCCGTCCACTCACTTCAAACTTGGAAGGGCTGCACCGCCCACTGGAAGGTGGTGTGCCACTCCAATGTCCCATACTGGCCTTACTAGAGCTAGAACCATTACGGCTGTCCAGATCAATGGAGGATGGCCGGGCAGGAGAGTACTGACTGCTGGCTCGAGTGGGTAACATGTAACGTGGTCGTTGCCTCTGCACTCCTGTATTGGTGTCACCTACTGCCACCTGAAGCTCTGTTGTGGCCTGGTGATGAGGGCTGACGATGAGCTGAAGGGCAGTGACTTGTGGCGCCCCATGGGTGGTGGTGGTGGTGGTGACTGTGGATGTGGTGGTGCGGGTAGGGGTGGAGGTGGAAGTGAAGATGGGAGTAGGGATAGGTATGATAATATTTGATGAGGTGGAGGTGGTGGTGGTGGTAGAGATGGTGGTGGAAGTGGAAATGGAAGTGGTGGTGGAAGTGGAGGTGGAGGTGGAGATGGAGATGGGAATGGAGATGGAGGTGGAGATGGAAGTGGAGATAGGGGTGGTGGTAGTGGTGGTGGTTGCAGCAGTGGTATTTGTGGTGGTGGAGGGGACTGAAAATTTCTTTTCTTGAATCTGCTGCTGCTGCTGTCCCCTTTCTTTCCCAAGTGTGGTTTGATCTGATTGCTGTTGTTCCCCTGTAGACTTTTTTCTGTTCTTGTTGGTGTCCTGGGTGGCCCGGCTAGCTTGCCTCCGCCGGTCCAAGGTGAAGGGTGTGGGCAGCTGGCGGAGGCGATCACGCAGGCTGTTCTTTCTAGTGACCGGTCGGCCTGAACCTTCCTCAGTCTTGGCTTGTGGGTCAGTGCCTGTATCTGACCTGTTCACCTTCCTAAGATCACCAGTGGAGGTGCTTCTGTTGTTGCCTTCACCTACACGCCTGCAATGATATTCAACAATGAACCACTTTAGAACCCAACTCACCTTAAGACCTAAATGGTAAAAAGTTGCTTTCTGTTTATGTTTAGAAGCAAACTATAATATATTCAACCCAATCCACTCAAGGCCATCACAACTCGTCAACAAGATCCTCAGGTACCTATAAAATTACTAATAGGATATAATCGTTATTTATCATTATAAGATTATCTATGAATTTTTTCTCATGGAATTCATCCTTTTCCTTACTTTAAAAAAAACACCACAAATTATTGCTTCTATATCTTACTCTCATGCAACCTTCAAAGTTTATGGTATCCTGAGGCGAGACTGAGTTTACACCATTATTACAAATTTGAAATGCTGCCAACCTTACTCCTTCAGCCTTACTGTGATGACTGTTTGTTCCCTGATTGAGCAATACCTGCTACCTGAGTGTCCCAGTTTGTTGGGTTCAATCTTTCTATAGTAAGCTTACCTATAACTGCGGAAGGATGCTGTAGGTACTGGCTGACTCATTGGATCCTTATAGGGCTGCAGGAATCTAAGACTAGGGGCTTTGGTCACACTTAACACTGCCAAGGATGAACATAAAGGCGCCCGACTCTGACCACTTCTGCCAGGACTGGTTGACCCTCCACGCCAAAAAGAAGTCCTACCACCTTCCCTGCTTGGTGGACTTCTGTAACAACAAAGACCATGGATCACATATTAGTCATCTAGACTTTTAGCTTCATAATTCTGCATTAAAATGACCACTCTTATAATTGTTCATGTCTTACTAGTCACGGCATATCAAAACTGTTCGCCATCCCTATACATCTAAGGTCATCTTAGTTGTGTTTTTGTTAGCCAATCAGCCTCAAGTCAAAGTTAGATTAGTTTGGCTCATGATGCCATTTCTGCAAGTCAAACTCTATACATCTGCCTGCAAGTCTGTATCAATATATATCGCACCTGGTTGATGGTGGAGACTGCAGGGAGTGAGGGGAGGTGGGGGGCCGGTCCTCCAATTCTTCATCAGTCTCACTGTAGTAAACTTCTTCACCTGTAGATAACCAAGATGGCCAAGAATTACAACCTAACATACTGGTCTTTTTAAGCTGATATTGCTATCCTTCAGCTCATCATTTGTCTTATTATAGTCAATTCTATCCTTTGTAGACAACCAAGGTTGTTATTAGGTATTACTTATCTTACTTGTCTCTTAACTTCAATATTTCTTCCTCCGAGTTCTACAAGCAGAAAAGGTCAAGCTAAATTTTTTACATACTGAATTCTAAATCTATTCATTACCATATTTCCCAGCATCGAAGATACTACTTTTCCCAAAAATGTCTCATATACTTGACATGCATCTTGTACACCAAATGTTTTGTTACTTGTCATGGTCTTGGTTATTTCATGAGTGGCTTCTCGTCATTTGGTTTGACATATTAATTGTGTTTGTGTAGTATTTTTTTAAAGAATTTGAACACTAAAATCTACTAATTATATTCAATTTTTATCAATTATTTGTATTGTAATGTTTGGTTTGCTTTGTGTGGTAATTTCTGGTTAAGCCACATGCTCCTTCTACTTTAGTCATCGACCCTTAGTCACTAACGGTAAACAAACTGCAGCACAACCAAGTCACTTTCCACATGGTGCTGTTACTACAGTATGGTATATGTGTGGCTAATTTCTTACTTCCACACTATGTGAAAGTTATGTGGAAGTAAAAAATTACCAGTCATTAAACAACCTATAAATCATCATAGTAAAATGGATAGTCAGAATATATTTATGCTTATCTCATTTTTTTTCACAAAATATAGTAAATCAAAATGGGTGCACCTTCGACACCAGTCCGTCTTTGACATCGGGAAATACGGTATTTATATAATTTAAGAGCACCATATTAATACCATATTCATATCTTATTCCTACCAATTCATGATTAACTAACATGCTCTTAATATCTGATACCAAACGAAGGATATGAATGAAGATAATATTAAACATCAAATTATAAGAATATGAAAAAGCTATCAATCTCCTCCAAGCAATGACACATCAAACACTGGCATGCTGAAACAAGCATGACATAATACAAGGAAATCTGCACAACACTACCTCACGCTCAATGTACACACCATATCATGTTGGAGTATGTCAAAACTAACCAAAGAAATGGTGCACTTGACTCACTATGCATTCCTACATGCAAAGAATGTCAGTACTCTGATGTCACTTGGACAGAATCAACATGGTAAGTTGATCCATAATATCCACTATTTATACCATCAAAGTGTCAGTCTGTTTGTTGCTGCCTCAAGTATTGAACAACTTAAACCTCGATCATGCTATCACGGACGATTTCCAGACAATGATGAAGACACAGAATGTGAAATATAACTGACTTAATAGTCATTTTTCACTGTTCATAGTTACATAGTATGTATATAATGTAGAAAACCTTAAAAAAAAAATCACAGCACAATATTATTTTACAAAAGGAATCATGTTTTTGTGAGACATGCAACAACTACAACAGAGCACCATAAACTGCTTTAAATAAAGTAATTTTTCTCCCCCCCAAAAAGCTAGGGATCATTCATTCAATAGATATCAAATGGTAAACAATGCTGATGGTGAATCACTACAAAGTATTTGAATATGACACTTAAATCACTTTACACCACCAAGCTGCAACTCTCTTTCCACGTTCACATTACCTTGTTAACTCGTAACAAAGATGATTGTTACTTTTCTTGTTTCCAAAGCAGTGATAAAAGTTTAAATTGATAATATGGTCTTCACAGTTGTGAGGATATATAAAAACGCTGTACAAGAATCCTAGTTTAAAGCTATCCTATGAAGATTTACTTAGAAAGAAATGAATAATGTAGGATTTCTTTCACATTCTACGAGCATACCTATACAGCATTCTTTTAATGTGAAACATAATTAGTTTCTATAATGTGACAAGTGATTAGATGTTGGAGAGGTATAAGTTTGAATGATAAAGTGGTATGTACAGTCACTTTTTTGTCAATGTGGTAATCGTATGATATGTATTACACTGTAGTACCACTACAAGTGGAGGAACTGGAGTTATGAAAGAGTTGGCTGGTTGAGCAGAGCAGTATGTTGAGGTGGTTTGGACATATGGAGAGTATGAAGGATGACTGGTTGGTGAATAGGATAATGAGATCTGATGAGAAGAGTGTGAGGTTGAGAGGTCATGAAAGGCATGAATGGACTGTATGTAAAGTGTTGAATAAAAGAGGAATGTGAGTGGAGCAAAGAAGGATGATTACTTGCAATGCAGGTGAGTGGAGGGAGAGTAATGGTGGAAGCATTATCAATAACGAGGCCGTGACACCAGTTGAAGGAGATTCTGATGCATCTGGTTTGATCCGTGGATCATATAATGTGTGGAGAAGGATGGGGTCTGTTGGATGTGAAAGGTCACAGCTTTACCCACAGAACGGGCTGTAATGAACTCCAAACTCTCTCTGGAATGATAATGGCCGCCAATCACAAGTTCAGCACGTGATCCTCAAGACCATAGTGAATTACACACACAAACACACAACACTGCTTAGTAGCTCAGTGGTAACGTAACTGGTGTGACCTTTGGATCATAAAGGCGTTGGGAGGGAGAGGCCATAAGTTCAATATGAAGTGGCAGGGGTAAATGCTGCTGTGGATAAAACCCCCAACTTGGGTTCCATTTGTGTGACGGATCTGATGCGCAGCGTTTGGGCGGGTGTACTTCACTTCTCTTATGGAGCCCTTGAGGCTGAGTGAGAGGAGTGTATATGTATGTGTGCATGGGTGTGTGTATGTATCCCTTGTTTTGGCTATCCCCTTTAGGGAGATAACAGCCTGATATATAGATAGATAGATATACTAGAAACAAAGATTAAAAGCTTCAGAAAATCATAAAGTTCATGATCCATATAAGTCAGGTGAATGTGGTACTTGAGATAAGAGAAATATAAAAAAGAATAAATGAGAAAATCAAATTTATACCTCATTCATTGAGATCTGAACACAGCAAAATGCATGTGAACAAACAAATTTTGAAAACCAACCACTGATAGGTTACTGCCATAAATTCATAACTTCACAATGATACTATTGTTATTATAATGTTTTCCATTGCTTGAGCAATTATGAAATTCTATCATATATCAAAAATACCTAAAGACAACAATACTCACAATATCCAAGCTTATAAGAAAGTAGAAGATTTTAATAAGTATATAAGCCAATGAATACACTGCCAATGTTGTTACTTATTTGATGACATTCATTGACCTAGGGTATATATTCATCTAGAACCTTTTATTTTCATGATAAGGTTGAATTTTGTGATTATCATTACCATTAAACCTTTTTGAAATATGATAAAATATCAAAATTGCAAAAGCAACGTCTATCTATCTATCAATCTCTATATCCCACTAATATTCCTCTTGAAAGAGTTAGCCAAGGCAAGAGTTTGGGGAAAATTGTTCAGAAAACAATACCTAAAATTTGATTAATTAGAGTACACAGTATGACTTTTAAATGTTGTGAACATAACTACTATTGCTAAACATTGCATTGCTGGATTCTACTATACAAATCATTAATAATACAGAAGATGGTATAATGACCAAGACACAAAATAACTAGCTTCTAAAACTCACCATTTTTTCCTATCTATGAGTACTACAAATATAACGAGCTAATGCATGAAAACAGCAAATAGATATGTGGCACTGACTGTACAGCCATGCAAAGGTAAAGCTTACCAGGAACACTACTGACTCCTCTAATGACTTGTGGTACAGTACAGCCTTTTACTGGATCCCTCTATGCCTTTTTGACATCACCCTCACACTGCCATCCTTAGGTAATTAGAATGTAATTAACACAAATGCCAATGCATTCCCACCATTATAAAGGGTGAATATACATCTCTGTTCCATGTTTAAATATTACACAGTGAAGTTTAAGTAAGCTACTGTTGATACAGACTTTCAAGATGCCTTTAAGATGAGTAGCTTGTTGTTGTTGTTGCCCAAAGCACCTTACAAAGTGAAAGGAAGGAGAGTAGACATTGTACAGTATTGTAAGTCATGCACAATCAGAAAGAAATCTATGAATATGACAAACACAGAAGAACAGGAACAGTCAAACTGACAAAGACAGAAACAAACCGACACAGACAGACAGACAGAGACAGACACTAACATGGACAGAATTAAATCAACACTTACATATGTTCCAAACAGTAGAACAGATGCAGTTAAAGCCTAACATGTAAGTGGTGCATAGTATTCTTTTGCTTTGTACTTTTGTATAGGAGTGGGTGAAGCCATGGGTATAAGGAAGGAGGGAATCATGGGTAAGGTTAAGAGCCAGTGTTGTGTAGGTGGGCTCTAAGGTGCCTAAATTTCCATAAATGGTCCGCTGAGTGAGGTTAGCCACATTCCCACCTCTGCGGCCACCCAGACAATTTTTCGTCCAGTTGCCCTAATCTGTGGATATGTAAAAGTTGAGCCCAAGTTGCACAAAAGTAGCAACTGAGTTCAACTGTTGATAGGCACAAGCTGCAATGCCACAAAATTATGAGGATCAACTCAATCAACAATACTATAAATTCATATTAGTATCATTTCTTTTTTTACTTCAAGAGATGCTTCCAGTGGAATTTGATCAACCTAGCGATATAATTACACAAGAATTAAAAACTGCAGAAGAAATATGAACATGAGTAACAGGAAGGAAACAAGTTCAATTATGCTCTGGGTTTACTTTCCTTTAAATTTTCATAATTCAACATTATTACTTTTCCCCAAAACATATATAACGAACAGAGATCTTTGGCACAAGTAATCCTGCTAAAGCTGAAAACAAAATTTCTCACATTACTGCACTGACAGTAGTTTTCAGTCTTTTATAACCAAAGGAGGTGTCAATCTACCCGATCCTTTGTTCTAAAGACAAAATCCAAAAGTAAGTAAATTTGTGTACACGTTTAAACACATACATGTTCAGTTTGACAAGCTGCCTCAATGTAATTTCAGTTGACCCATCTAAGAAAAGAACCTACCTTCTTCCACAATGAATTAATAAATATAACAACTTTCTTTGGAAACTGAAAGGTTATGAATTTTCTTCACATTATTATGTTCATAACTGAATCACTAAGATAACAGCAAGAACAAAAAAAGGGAATGAGAGAGAGAGAGAGAGAGAGAACCTGTCACCACACCATATTCAACAGTTTATATACCTAAACAACAGCTGGTGCTTGACAGCTTCTAAAACAGCAGTTAACTCCTCATCATCAACAATCACAATCACACAAACTACTGATAAGAACTACAGCAGTCATCATCTAGATTCAAAATGGTTCTATTCTAAGGAAGCCAATGCCCACAAATGTGTTAAAGATGCTTAGCCAGTCATGAGCAGGTGTGAGGGAATACAATATAAACCCTTAGTTGTAACGCATATGACACGAGTGATGAGGATGCCTTGTGGAATGTCCTACGATTGTATGTTCTCGATGGCAGACTGCTAAGTGGTGAACCTATGTTTCTATGTGTATCATACGGCATGTAAAGAAGTGAGAAATAACATGAATGAGTGGTTTCCTGTTTGAGTGGGGCTACGTCAGCAATGTGTAATGTTATTATGGCCATTCAATATTAATAGATAGTTTTGTAAGGGAGGTAAATGCAAAAATACGAAGATATTTACTGCTTTTGGTAATTTACTGCTTTTGAGTAATGATGCTGCATGACAACCAATGGAGGAGGTTCCCATGCATCTGGTGTGACCTGTGGATTAGATCAGGTGCAGGGAAGAGGGACAGGGGCCATTTGTGTATAAGAAGCCTGCCTTTGTCCACATTTGTGTGACTGATCTGATGCACTGTGTGTTGGGTGGGATGCCCTTCTCTTCTCTTCTCTTCCAGCAGCCTCAGGGACATGTGAGAGGAGTGTATGTGTATGTATGCATGGGTGTGTGTATGTGCGCATTGTCTTAGGAACCCATTTTAAAGGAATGACAGCCTGGTATATAGATAGATAGATAGATGAACAGTATAATATTGTAAGAGCTTACTATTTTGTGGATCAATTGTTGAAATTAAATAATGTTTTGAATTGACACATTAGCAAGATAATTCACTTACCTCTTACACATCAAAGTACATAACCACTATCCAAAAGCCTAACTCTTCGATGCTTGCAAGGTTATGGAGATGAACTCTGACCCAGAAACCACCTGCTGGGCGATGATGACAAAAAGGGAGAAACAGATGAAGCCTATTCACACTTTACCCACCTTGTTGCTGCTGCTGCTGCTGTGTGTGAGACCCAAAGTGGTGGCGATGGTGGGAGTGCTGTTGGTGCTGCTGTTGCTGTTGGTGCTGCTGTTGCTGCTGCTGTTGTTGTTGCTGTTGCTGCTGTTGCTGTGAAGTAATGGCAGACAACCCCATCTGGCTCATCCAGCGGCTGCGCTCCTCACTGGTGTCACAAGCAAAGTAGAAAGTGGCACCACCTGTGGAGGGAATGTGGTGTGGATAAAATTTGTCCAATGCACTGATGGATGCTAAAAAGGTAAACAATGTCTGTCAATGCTATTCATATATAACTTACTTCCAGTCAAGTGGCCACGAGAGGCATCACACCTCACATTCGGTAACTACAACAAATGTCTACTCAACCATTTTGAACAATCGAGAGGGGAAGGCATTCTTTAATAACACTGTGGAGTGAAGATATTAAATGTAATGTAGATGAGGTGTCTGAGGAGGATGTGTGAAGTAAAACATATGTACCTAGTGAGAAATGAGGAGGTGTGAAGAAGAACCAGTGTTATGAGAGTTGCCTGGTTGAGTGGAGCAGTGTGTTGAGGTGGTTTGGACACATGAAGAGAATGGAGGAAGGCTGATTGGTGAAAAGAAAAGTAGGATCTGGTATGAGAGACGTGAGGTTGAGAGGAAGGCCATGAATGAATGGATGGACGGTTTGAAGAGAGCATTGAATGAAAGAGGAATGTTCGTAGAGCAAGGAAGGATGATTGAGAGTGATGGTAGTGAATGGAGAGCAGTGGTGAATGCATGATTAATGACGCGACATGACAACCCTTGGCAGAGGTTCTCATGCATCTAGTGTGAACTTCAGATCATATCAAGTGTAGGGAGGGAGAGGACGTGAGTTGAATATGGAGTGGCAAAGGTAAACCTCAGGACTGTTGTGGATATGACCTACATCCTCATCACCATTTGCGTGACAGACCTGACGCGCTGTGTTTGTACTTCTCTTCTCCTGTAAGGGCCTGGGGGCTATATGACGGGATTGTATGTGTATGTGTGCATGGGTGTGTGTATGCATGCCTTGCCTACCCTCCTTTAGGGAGATAACAGCCTGATATATGGATAGATAGATAGGTAGATTTATCCAACCTAACTAATGATGTGTGACCACAATATAAGATATATGAAATGTACTATAACAATGCTTACATACATATAGTTTGATGATAGATACTTCAGAATGAGTTCATAAACATTTTCATAAAATTGAGCAAGCTTCCTCATTTGTTCATAGAATGCAGAAGTACACACACATATACACACACACAATGTAGTCAAACACTCACTTGAGTGATATATCTTAAAGGCATATTTCTTTGCCTTGACATCTGTAGCAGGACAAACATGGAATCCTGGCAAATAGATGAGGGAGTCCGCTCGCACTGCTTCCCTGTCCCGATATCCATACAGGTAGTTCTTCTGCAAATGAGATATACCACTCATTAATACATGGTGAAGAAATTTCACATAAACCAAAGATGAATGTTCAACAGGAAGACACATAATATCATGTCTAATTAATTTATTGTTTCCAAGCTAGCTTACATATAGCAAATGTTTCCAGCTTACTTGATTTTTTTTCTATAATTTAATTCTTTAGCAGGCCTCACAAAGAAGGAAAATTACTACTTATAGTTGTTAAACACACCTTAAGGATAAACCATCTGCGCTCCCATCGATGAGGTAGGAGGAAACCCTTGTTGTCACGCCGCCGGTACAGCCACCCTTGATGATCACCCTGACCCAGCTCCCGGCATGAGATGCGACGGCTCCCTGTGGGGAGAACACATACATAACACTAATCACTCTCTGGGCCACAGACTGATGCATTCTGGATGGTTGTTGAAGACCAAAAGTTTAATTCAACAATATAATTCAACAGCTGAATGTTGTTCCATTTGACAAAACAACTGAAAAAAAAGTCAAACTGTTCTCATGAATACCCTTTGCCTAACAGCCAAGAGAAAACTTTGAAAGTACTGCAATGTATCCTGGGCTTTGGTCTTCTGTACACCAAATAGACAGCAAGTAAGGATGAGGGTAAGAGAGAGACACGAGGAAGAAGATGGTAAGGGGATATAATCATCATTTTCAAAGGCTCCATACATGCTTACATATGTCAACCTTGTTCACCTATTGTTCGCCAAGGTCCATGGTTCCTTGCAGGCAGCCTCCCTGCACAGACCTAGATCTGAGATACTTGTGAACCATTTTATTATAAGTTGTCTTGGATCTACCTCTAAAAACTCTATCAACTACATTCAGATCTCTTAACTCTTTTCAGCAAATCACTATCCATTATTTCTTCAACAAGCCCAAAGTAAGCCAATGAACAGAAGAGGGAGGGACAAGTGGAAGACTAAAAGAGGAGTGATATGAGCGGGAAAACGAAGGGAGGGTGGAACTGAAAGAAGGCAACCCTCTCATATTCCAGCTGCATATACCTTTTCTTCCTCACTATGATCAAGACCTAGGGATCTTATAAAAAATAAAGATAAAAGGAGGCCTCCTTAAAGAAAACATTTCTGACACTTGGTCAGGCAGCCAGGCAGATCCTCCTATTCACAGTCGTCAGATAAACACAAAACACAGAAAAAAATGTTGGATATATGAAACTGCAAAGTTAAGTTACTGCATATCTGTTTAACCTTATAGTCCAGGAAAAAAACACTGATGGTCTGGTAAATATAAAGAAAACAGATACCATATCAATACCAAAAATATCCATTCCCACTATCTAAATATGCACCTCAGTGGGGCAGTGGTTAGCATGTCTGACTATGTATCCGCTGGCCCGAGTTCGATCCCGGATGAGGACAGTCGGTGCACAGCTCACCCAGCTATTCATCCTCCCAAATGGGTTGGTAGATAAATGGGTACCTAGGGAAACCTGGGGAAGGTAAACTGTGGACACTTGGATGTCACAGTGACCCTGTGTCCCAGCTTAATGGATTAATTTCCACCAGAAGCTCAAAGGCCGATGCGATGGGAGATGAGCGCTTGCAACGTGCAGCTACAGCATGTGGCCCCACTTTACCTTACCATCTAAATACCAAAACTCCAAACACACCATAGGCAGCATGCAGACTGGCCCAATGTCTACACTTTGAATAACTACAGCACAAAGTACTCTTCAACCCAACCACTCCTTCCTTCTACACCATGACTGACATAGCTACTTACACAACACCAACAAAGTGATGAAGTCACTAATCACTTAAAAGTAAAATTACATCAATGCACTACACGAACCATCATATATTCTATAGTGAAGCCAAGAGTCTTCATTGCACAGACAATAGCTACACATTAGCCTCCATTGGTGATCACTTCTACAGTATTGTCATGCAAATACAAACATAAATGACTGAATATTCCACCACCAATTCAAATAATCAATTACTATAACCATTATGTTACAAATAGGCATAAGCAGAATGACGTGATATGAATGTTTTGATCAATGCATATGAATCCTTCCACACATTGGTATGTAACCTGCATGTTGTATGGTATTAGTCATAGTGGAGTGTTAGGGTGACAAAGTAGGAAAATAACCTACGCATCAAATGTCTGAAAAGACCTACACACTTATACATTATCATACCCTGTTGGCATATAAGAAGTTTGTCCTACCATGCAGGACTTATTAGTGAGTATATCCAATAACCTCCCATGTAACCATAAAGTGGACATCCAGCATTAAAGAATGTGAAGAAAAATACAAAATTACAGAATATGAAAATGGTTTAAAATTAAAAAGTTATGCATGATAAGACAACAGCTACCATATACACACTACTGTAAGTTTGCACAGCTTCACTTTGGTTCTCATGATGAAATATTTTGCTTTCATTCAATAGCATCAAGATGTTAGAATGGTGAATTATTGTCACCACTTCAAAGACACATCTGTTCCAAATAGAAGTGGTCAACAGCTCTTCAACTAACACATTGTAACACTATCTATGTATATTATAGCATCTACTTGACAATGGACTCCTACACCATCGGCAAGGTACAAGTTATTAAATACCTATACTAAAGAACATGGCAACAAGCCTACAAAGAGACATTCTGGACTATCTTCATCAGAGAAAATTAAGATGTTTCTACCTACTTAGAATATTAATTCCTGTATCCTGAATAATGAAGGATGTAACATGGCGTTAAGTGTTGGGATGAATTATAACTGTTACTATAATGTATATAATTTCATCCCTTTCCCTGCTTGTGATGGAGAGCAATGGATGTGATGAGGTGACACTTAGTAGTAGTGGTGGTGGTGGTGGTGGTGGTGGTGGTTGGGGTGAGTGTAAGCTTACCACGGTCTGAGACGAGGATACCACGCCGCCACACGGAGGGTGAACTGCTGCGGCTCTCCCTCATTACCACTGGTGCTGATGAGGACTGCTCCCCCTCCCTCCCTCCCTCGCCTGCCTCACTGCTGCACGGAGCAGTGGTGATGGTGGTTGTAGTAGTAAAGGTGGTGGTGGTGGTGTTGGTAGTAGTGGTGATGATGGTTGTGGAAGTGGTAGAGGTATTGGAGGTGATGGTAGCAGCAGAATGGGGAGGAGGTGGCCCAACTTCCCCTGGTTTTACCCCCGCTGCTGCAGGAGTGAGAAGCATGCATGCAACAAGTCAGCCTCCACCACCTACCCTTCACCTCTACACTCACACCTCAACTACTGCATTGCATGCACCTCCCAAAGATCATTGCATATCTATATATCAATGAAGAAAAGTTAACAAAGAAAAGAGCTCGATGGAAGAATGACAAATGTTTCTAATGAAACACACCTGGGAACACAATGATAATGAGAAACTTAAATGTTTTTACACTCAGTATCATACTGGACTGTCAAGTTATGAAAATTGTACTGCAATTATTATTCTTGAGACATATGAATGTATTCCCAGTGTATTTCAAGAAACAATTAGAAGGGACATGAGTAGAAGGCCGGGGAACCCTCCTGTAGGAACTTCCATAACATTCATAAAATTAAAATGAAGCAAAGGCAGCATTTGTTGATCATATCTTGTAACTTTCTTTTTCTCTGTTTCTTTATAGGGTGCAACCTTACAATGAGTGATGATCATTTTTTTTTTTAAATAAATATTTAAATAAAGAGAAAAATAAGGCACAACAATATAATCTCAAAAAACTCCACTCCACCTCACTCCATTGCATAAGTTTCTATGCCACACCTTTCATACACACTCATTACTTTCACTCTCATCTTGTGACGCTGCATGCCTGTTTCAGATCACTCATTTCCACACCACGCACTCTTGACTGCTGTGCCCTATTCCATGTCAAGTCTCTGATCCATACATAAATATTGGCAGGAAGATACTGTTCCTTAAACCATTCTTCATCTCCATGGTCACAGTTAAACATCATTCAGTATAGGTTGACTCAGACTCTACTCACTTTCAAGGATGAATCATTAAGCAAGAATACACCCACACCATATAACTTTACATCTGGATTTTACAACAAAAATTTTATTCTCTCCAATCAGATCTCTTTTCCTCACCAGTGCTGTCATCAAACCTTTTAATAATAAAAAAAATAGAAAAAAAAATAAAAAAAAGAATAAAAAACCCAGCATGCTGCTGTAGTAGCTTAGATTCAGAATAGGATACTTAGAGAGTTGGAGAAATAAAAAAAAAATTTATACCATATTGCATTATTCTTGTGGAGAACTCCATCTAACTATCTATATACGTACCAAGCTAGTATCTGTTTTAAAAGAAAGTAGCTAAGAAATTGCATTTAGGGTTTAGGGAGACATTATTCTCCCCTCCCCATCAGTCTTTTCACAGGAGAGAATATAGAAGGGACTTCCTAAGCCCTCATCCCGTCCCTTTCAGTTGCCTTTAACAACCAGCAGGGAATATGGCGGTAGTAGTCTTGCAGCCCCCAACATGAGTAATGAATTCCCACATTCACATGGCTTTGTAAAATCTCACGTAGTAATTAGCTGTCAAATTTGGAACACAAAAATAAACAAGTTGTACCCTTAGTTAACATCTCTATCACTAGCCAGCAAGTTTTGTCCTCATCTTTAAAACAACTTTTAGTTCGTCATATAAATGAAAGTGCTGTAATGCAACAATAAAAGCTGGAATTTTCTACACTACAAAAGATGGAGAAAATTATATATTTTTTGCTACTGAAATGTTTCTTTACTTTAGACTCACCTAACATGACCTGTGTGGCAGCTGGGGCAGCAGCAGCATGGGGCCGTGATGGACTGACAGCCTTGACAGGTGCTAGTGGGGCAGACAGTCCTTCCTGTCCAACATCTCCATCCATGTCATACGCAGGAGTACTATGACTCTTATCCAACTTGGGCCTGTCCTCAGAGACCCTCCGAGGCCGGCCCTCTAGATCATGTTCTTGACCGTGTCCAGAATGTTCTGCAGGTGACTGAAGGGTGTTTGAGCTGTGTCCACTAGTACCCCAGCTTCCCCCAGCACCCTTGTCTTCAGAGAACACAGATCGGTGGTCTACTGCTGGGGAAACTGACTGACTATGGTTTGTTGGTTTTCTTGGGGGAAGTGGGATGGCATTGACCACTGCTTTTCCTGCCTCTGGTCCTGATTGTGGCTTGACCCCAGACTGACTAGGGGCAGAGCTAGCACCTGGTTCTCGACCATCTTCCCTGTCATCCTCAGTCACAGCCATCTCATGCACCAGTCCTTCCTTGTGTGACTTTTTACCTTCCCTAGACAGCCTAGTTCTGGTTGCAGTTCCAATGTAGGTGTGAGGCCGTTTTGGGCGCAGGTCTGCACCACTGGGGCTTTGTATGAGGTCTGGGTTGGAGCCCTCAGCCAAGCCACCCCGAGGCCCACGACTCCACGGCACATTCTGCAGCAACTGTTAGGAATTAAACGATGGAAGTTAATTTGGTAAGGTCCCTAAATTCTTAGCCATTGTCTTATTTGGTGGAAGAATTTCCTTAGACAATCAATTACCTCTTGAAGAGATACAGATATTATACAAAATCTTTAAATGTTTTCTGAATTTTGTGGATTTTGGCAATCATTAGCTACTATGTCACCCAATATGGAAGATAAATAAAAAAAATAAATTAATAACAAATATTGCACAATAAATATATAAACAAAAAGGTTGGAAATTTCGGAAGAAATTAATTTAGGAAGAAACTTCAAATATTACACAATAATCACATGGGCTTCCCTATAGATTTCCTGGTGTGTTAATAACTTGAAATGTTTCAAAGTCCAACATTACTCTTATCCATACTTTTTTCTAGGTCTTTATATAATTCTCCTTTTGCCCTTTAGAATTATGAAACAGCAGAACATTATTAATCCTAAGGAAAGTAAGAAGCGTAAGGGTGACTGTAAATATTATGTTCAGTAGTGTACCAAGTTTCACACTTAAATGATTCTGCAAAAGCATGCAAAACACGATTCCACAAAACTTGTCAAAATATGTCAATTCAGTGCTCTGGTCTGGGTTCTGCACTAACATTAACTTAATATTAAGGAATCCAAACAGCACATGAGGTTAGAGGTTACCTGATCAAAACTGACAGTTGGACGAGTGGTGGGTCCAGGAATGGTGGCTCGGCGCTGCACAGGCACTCTAGGTTTTGGGTGATAGAGGCGCATGCTTGTGGGAGAGGACCCAGGCAGCTCCCCGTCTGATAGGAATGCGTCATCATCGGTGTCTGATGCCTCAGACTCATGATCAGATGTAGTACTAGGAGCATCGCTGTTGTAGGAAAATTTTTTCATCTTTTTATCTATCTATAACAAGCTGTAACCCCCTAAAGGGAGATATACACATACACACACCCATGCATACATACACATACATTCCTCTCACTTAGGTCTATTTTTTTCATATTTTAATCCATCACTCAACAATACTGTAGTGAATGTATGTTATTGGAACAGGATAATACTGGGAATTCTACCTCCATTTTTCCATAATGGATATTGGAATCCCGAAACTGAAACAATATTAATACTGAATTGTTTATGAGTGGACCTATGCCCTTTTCAATGGGACCATTCATGTCAATTAAAAATCTTTGAGTATAAAGAAACAATTTTTTTTATGATAATTATAATTCGTGAATGATTTCAATGATCCTATGTTATTCAACTATAGTAATATGTCTACATATCTAATAATATATGTTACACAAGTTCTTTAGTTAGTTATAAATCATTCTTGATAAGTGAAGCAGCACTTACCTGATGGAGGAGGGTGGCTGAGGTGATGGTGTGGCCTGGGGAGGAGGTGGTGTGACACACTTTGGGGTGGGCTCTGTGTTAGCTGCTTCTCGCTTCATGGCCACCTTGTCCACTGACCTGTGAAATCATGCATTACATCATCACAAGGAACTATGTTGTCATAAAAATTAAATAAAGAAACATCTTAGAAATATGGATAAATATCATGATTATACCATAATTAAATATCTGTAAACATATATGCCCAGTGAGAGTGCTACTGTCTGAGGGCATTTCACACAGATTCATTTCCAAAGGTAGTATTCTTGCAGCCCCGACCACAACACTAGTAAATAAACTAATGAAAAATGAAAAACACTCACACGGACAACTGGAGGTTGGGTATACTCTGGATGTCATAGCGAGGAGAGGAGACCATAGATCCCCAAGGGGAGTAAGTCCTTTTCTTGCTGGGCAAACGCATGGGTTTCAAGTAGTATATCTGAGCCACTGTGTTGGCATGGCGTGGCCGCTTCTTGACTGTCAGAATCACCTCCACAGGAAACTCCTCCATCACAGCTGTCACTCTGCGATGGTGCCACCCAATCTAACAGGGGAAAGGAAAAGGATATAGTTACATACAATTATAGGAATGGAAATAAATAAATGCAATGGAACCCGTACAGCATCAGTGAAGTAATATTAATACAGGGAAAATGATGATCCAAAATTGTTAGCAAAATATTACAACCATTTACTAGTATCAGGACTTAACACTCACCACTGTTTGATAGTTAACCTGCACCAACTCATCACCTTCCTGTAGTTTACCACACTGGTAAGCTGGGCTGAGAGCAATCACACCAGACACTTGATGCACACCATAGAAGGATGACTGTAATATCAAACCCTGTGAGGGGAGAATAACCGTCACCATCACACTCTCCTACACCAAGAAACATCATTCCACATTGCCATCACACTCTAATACTCCAAGAAACACCATTCCACATCTCGCTTGCCTACAAAAAAAGTAATTAAAACACTCAATCACCAATCTCTTCAGTTCTTTTAACAATTCTTAAATTTATGATTTTTCTTCCCAAATTTTGAAATTAACATCCCATGTGTATCTGGGGCCACCACTAACTACTACTTACCCAATCATCATCAGCTTTCTTCTTGACTGTGGCAATGTCTAGAGAGGCTGGCTGGATGATAAGGGGGTCATCGGACTCCTGCAACAATAAATAATAATCACCTTTATCATTGCTATTTTTTCAGTGCCATTGTTTTAATTCATTACCAGAACACCTACTTGTCATAAGGACATACATATATATATATATATACACAAGAGTTCTACCACTGTAATTCCTGCGGTTCATAAAAGACGACAAAAGGGACAAGGTGAGAGGTCTGAGAAGCCCCTCCTCTGTGTAATCTCCTACCTAAAGACAAGACATAGAGGGGGAGAGGAAGGTAATATCTCCATGAACCATAAAAATTGAGTCTGAATGTGCATGGATGTAGTTACCATTGAGTGAAACTAAACTGTGTGTGTGATACCTCATTCAATCATGTTCTTCCTTACTTATTATAACCTCACCTGAATGATTTTGTCAGACTCATTGACTAGGTTCTCACAGGTCTGCAGGATTTGGCTGGCTTGGTTCTCTGCAAACTTGTCCCGCTGAGCAATGGTGGCCAGCCGAATACTCGACTCCACCAAGAATTTCTTAATGTTGTCATACTTCTCTTGACCCTCAAATGGTTGCCTGAGGTCAAAACAACATGATCATATGACCTTTTTCATCAAATAATACAAACAAACTATATCTATATATGTTTGGATCAGACTGAACAAGAAAAAAATAACTGGGAAAAAATTATATAAACAACCCACCTGTTGAGCCAGCACACCAAACCCTTAACAGAGGAAAGTACATCTGCCACCCCTCCAATCACTGCTGTTGATACTTTCTCCTGTTTCTTCCTGAGAGCTCTCAGCTTTCCCCCCTCTTCCTCCTCCTCTTCTCCAGCACTCCCGCCACAGGTCCTGGCAGCAATCGCAGCATGTCTGAGTTCACTGCACACACTGCGAGCCTTGGAGCTGAGTCGCAGTGCCAGGTATTGCACATTTTCTTGATTTAGATGGTAATGCTGAACACACAAGAAAAGTATGGACACATTTTAGGGTTGCCTACCCATCAGATAATTGATAGGATAGCCAGGAAAAAATAATTAGAAGAACTGTAACTAACTGAATGATAATTCCTTCTTTAACGCCTTTATAATGACTTACAAAATCTGCTTCATCTAGCAAAGTAACAAAGAAATTGTGACTAGTGTTGGAATGTCTTGCAGAGTCTTGTATAAGTCAAAAATAATTTCTTTGTCCATCACATTTAATCAGAAAAATCATAAGAAATAAAGTGGAAATGGACAGGACACAGCATATTTTAAACAGATCAATAAATGGACAATTATAGTAATAGAATAGCAACATAGGAATAGTAAAAGAAGGTAGGGCAGATACACAACTATATAGACGAGATATAAAGTTTTGCTCTGGTGGCCTGGAATAGACAATCAGCACACAGAGGGGTGAATGTTGGGGGTAAGCTATGATCTACAGTGGACTCAAAGGCTGATGATGATAATGATGAATAATGACTTGCATAACTAGAAGGTTTACTGTAACTTATATGAATTACAATTCTACATGCATAGGCCTACACAAGTCTATAAACCACCAATTTGGCATTTTGATGGTGTAGCACAGACCTTTCCCGGTGTACCATATCAAGTGTTTGTATTATAAGTTCACATAAACCTTAAAATTTAGAACATACAATTAATAAATAAATAAAATAATGTTAACTCACAATGTTTCGGAGCAGCTCAACAGCCTGAAGGATGATCTCTTGGTGTCCCACTTTGGTGACTCTGAGGGCAGGCAGTATGTCCGCACTCAGCTGCAGCAGCCTTTTCCCATCCACCTGATTACTGGCAAAGTGACGGACATAGGGCAAGATCACCTCATCCAGACCTGAAGAGGATAACACAACAAAATATAAGGAAAACTATCTAATTGAAACCCAACCCAACATAATTACATTCATTTTAATAAATACATACAAAGCTTGCATGTCTAATAATTTATACTTGTTCACTAGTCACTCAACATTTATCATATTATTTATGAAATTTTTTTTCACTCATTCAGCAATCCTACCAGCCTATACACCTTCAATACATCCCATTAATTCTACCATACGTATCCATAAACGCAGCATAAACTCCACTCTTCTTTGTTAAGCATTTTTTCAACCACCATCCTGAGTGAAAAGATCTGATCCACACATCCTAACCTAACACCTTCTCTAAACCTTACTTGTTCTCCCTCCATTAATCCTACTCTGTGATCTCCTGTACTCATACAATCACCACCTTTTCATACATCTTTGCAGTTATATTTAAGAAAGAGATTTAACTTTATAATTCTCACATTTAATCATTATGTCTTTCCCTTTGAGGAGTGAGACAATGATAGCCTTTGTCTTATCTTAACCTAACTTACTCATACTCATCACAATTACTTTCCCCTTCACTCTTAACATACATTCATTCATTCATTTAATTTAGACCATAGATACGTGATGGTACATATAGAATTAAAGTAACTACATACACCCAGTCAGTCTTGTTTAATTAATAGTTAACTCAAAATCACTGGACGCAACGACAGTAGGAAAACTATCTTATCAATATATAAAGCCTCACACGTAAATCCCTTAAGACACCAATAAATCATACCACATACCACCCTTACTTACCAACGCATAACACTCTAATTGACGTGTATAATTAAGCGTACACACAATTAAAGACCCGATCAACATTAGACTTGACCTGTGCTTGCTAGCGTGACATTTAAAACCCATCCATAATTAAAGCATAACATAGCAAACACACCTTAGTTAAGCAAGCCTAGGACACAATATAATAACAATAATATCCCACCCCTGTGCATCTTAACAACCAATTAGAAGAGGACGAGGACGAGGAGGAGGAGGAGGAGGAGGACGTGGGTGTTGTCCTGTCCTTCCTTCCTTCCTTCCTTACCCCCTTCCTGTATCACCTCTCCTTACTCCTTTCTCTCATCCTTCCTTCTATATCTATACCTTCCCATGTGTACCTTGGGGTCTTATGTTGGTTATTAGCTTACCTTTGAGCCATTCTGAGACTTGGTCAGGGCTCCATTCGGCCACATTGACGTAAGCCATGCCCTTCCTCCACCACCATGGCCGCCACCTGGTCTGTCTGTCTGTATGTCCGTCTGTCTGTCTGTGTGTCTGTGTGTGTTTGTTTGTTAAGAGTTGCCATTTGTCTACTTTATTTTCTATGTCTGTCTCTCTGTCTGGGTTTAATAAGAGTTATTATTTACGTCTACTTTAGTTTCTGTGTACGTGTATATAGAAGGAAGGAAGGAGGATGAGATATATAATAGATCAAATTCTTATGATAACCAAACAGAATAAAACGAGAGAGAGAGAGAGAGAGAGAGAGAGAGAGAGAGAGAGAGAGAGAGAGAGAGAGAGAGAGAGAGAGAGAGAGAGAGAGAGAGAGAGAGAGAGAAAAAAAAAAAAGAGAGACTACTACTACTATACTCTATACAAAAATCGAAGGCGGAGGATGCCACACTATAAACCATTATTATTATCTTTATCTATTAAATTGTTGTAGGAAGCTCCCTCACCATCACCACCATCACCATAATGATGAATAAATACTATAACAATAATAATAATAATAATGAATATGAGGTGATGGAAACGGGAATAATTAAAGTATTTCCTGTATCTTGTATTTGTTCTATATTTATTTTAATGTTTGATATTATAGTAATTATGAAAATAAGTCCAGATTCGTGTTCAGCATGACCTAATACATCACTCTACCAATTTTCATGAGATTGGGAGGTGTTGAGTTTCCGCGGTGCACAGCAAGAGTAATCATCAGTGAAGAGGTGAGGTTAGGTTAGCTGGTTTGCCACATCTATTACTAAACCGGACCAAATACTATACACACTGGCTAATACTATATATTTTATATACTATTATAGTATATATAGTATTAGTATAGTATTATCCCAGCAAACATAAGGTATGCGGGCCGGCATCGGCTAGCGTCGGGCTCGTGTTGGCAGCGGTGGGTCAGAAGCGGCTGATTGATGCTTGCGGCAAACTGCTTCAAGGTGATGAAGTACTACCGCCTTGTCACCCTCCTGAGGCGTGGAAAGTGAAGGTAAATAATGATCACTTATATTTGCTATGTTGTTCGTTGATCCACACCAATAACAACTTCTCAACATCTTTGATTGTTTGCGATCTCTGTTTCGTTAGCACATTTACCCCTTTCACAACATCAGCTTCCTTGATTTCTTTTTTCTTCGCCAGGATAGAACTGATCGTTGATGTGGACTTCCCGTACATCCTGGCGAGTTTGGCCACACGTACACCTTTTGCGTACTTTGCTACGAGTTCTTTCTTGAATTCTATAGTGTTTCTAGTCTTCTTTATCAAAGGGCTGGCACACGAAACTTTGTCTCCATGGTGGCTTATTTAGCAGTCGCACTCAATAAACAAGCACAAAAAGCAATGGATTATTACAAAATGTTTCGGATAAACGCGCAGGGTGATGCTCACTCAACGAGAAACAAAGGCATCCCATGCGTTCTCACGAACACATGGGATGCTTAGTGGTTCCTGGCAGAACGTGGCGTCGAACAATAGGCGTGAGGGTCTGAGTTTCGTTTATCTACTAGGAAAAGTAACAGTTTCTTTGTCTCTCATATATTCCAAACACCTATTTTCCTTCCACTTCCCGTCCTCTTCGTATTTTGCTTTAGCAAATTTTGATTCGTCTATTTCAATTACTTTTCCAGGACCACCAACACTACACTTTTTCCAGCCCAAATTCACACACTTCGTAGCAGAAAGATGCCCAGTTCACACACGTTTCACTCGAGAAATCCATTTGTACTTCTGCATCGCGCTGGGTTCTTGCTTTTCTTAAAAATAAGGCAATAAATATTAGTAGTTTAATGTGCCTTTTCTTTCACTAATTGTGAAATTGAATCCGCTGACCCCTTGCGTCTGAACGAACTTTAGAACAATAAAATACTATGTTTCGAGGGTTTAAAATGACAAGTCCTTACCGCAGGAAACACACTTAACATTCCTCGGAAGCAGACCGTGGCTTCTGAAGCATTATGAGAATGTTTTTTCGTTCCTGTGATGCTTTCTTATCAAATCATAATCGTGCAATTCTCACAAGACATTTTTTGAACAGAGAGCTTCTTTGAAGTACGCGCATTTCTTTGAAGCGCACGCATGAGATATGAAATTGATGATCTGTGATTGGCTATAGAAGTCAGGTAATTGAAATTAAAATAATTGATTTGATTGGACCTGTGAACCTCGACCCTCCCGCTAAGACATTATTTAAACACAACCAGAAACCTATCCTGACCAGAGGGGCTGCGCCTCCTCTGGACTCCCCCGCTCCGACACTATTTTACCTGTCCCGATCTTATTATTAATTTTCGACAGTGTAATATGGGGCTAGAAATGCTCCTAACATTGTCATGATAGTTTAGAGTTACGTGTGGTGTATTAGTTGAAACTGAAATAATACCAAAGTAATTAATATAGTAATCAACCTAATAAAACTTAACACTTACGTAGTACAGCGTGGCGTAGCCTAGTCCTCGTAGCCTATTCTTTTCCTCACTCTCCTCTCCTTCATTTCAAATTTCCATCGTGTTTCAAAGTCACTGTTTTATCACTATTGCCTGAAAAACAAGAATAATTAAGTTCCATCCACATTCATTAAAATATCATACTAATAAACTTAAATTATCATTAATTCAAGCAAAATAACATTAATAAACGCAAAAATAACGTTATTGAAACCATATACGTTACCATTGATCAGTCTTAACCATTCACAGACTAGTTTTAAAGGTCAGTCTGTTGAAAATTAAGGAATATAAGCGACCGGTAGGAAAAAAGATGGATGGAAAAATGGTTGCATACACTACATCATGCTGGTTACATATATTTCATGTTATTTGATATTTTTACTACTTTTAACTTAAACTAGATAACACTACCATTACTTATTTGCCTTTAGGCTGCTATGTAGAGAGAATAAAGCCTCAGGGGAGAGTAAATGTGGTTATCTGTCCCTTTAAAGAACTGACCTAACGTCCCCGATGAGTCACGTGCCGGCTTTCTTCCTCCTCGTGACCACCCTGCATTGGCGTGTATCCCTCCGCCGCTCTTCCCACGCTAATCATCATACACACTAATAAACGTAATTCTTTTCACAACAAGCATTTATATTCACACTACATGACATTCCAACCAAGGCTAATACAAGGAATTGGAATAATGCGCTACGATTGGCAAAACAGAATGTATGTTTTAATAGCCCAACAAACATGGAATGAATGGGCCAATGCTGGCAATCCGGCATTGCAAGTGTTGGGCCAATGCTGTACATTTTGGCTGCTAGTACTGGCCCAATTTAATTCAGTTATCCGTTTGCACCCTGGCATGTATGGGCCCGATACTGGATCTATATTGGGCCAGATGTCGGATCAATGATGGGCCAATAATGGCACACCTACATCGTGCCTTAATAGTACGGCAGCAATCGGACCAATTTCACCGGTTCACCACCTCGGATATTGGCCCAATATAAAACCTGAATTCAAACAGATATTGTCCCAACACAGGACCTGAATGTAAACAGACGTATATATATATATATATATATATATATATATATATATATATATATATATATATATATATTATATATATATATATATATATATATATATATATATATATATATATATATATATATATATATATATATATATATATAAGCTACTTCACTATTATAGTTGCTGATATGTCACCACGGCGTCAAGCATAAAGGAGTGAAGAAAACTTATACTAGGTAAGTAAATTTTCGTCTATGTACAAGGGATGGCACTCCCAAGGAGTTGGCAAATAAACCACCTGTGAGCCAAGTTTCAGTAACTATTATTGCAGTTTCAGCCAATACACTATCGGTAGTTTTAATAAACTTGATGGTTCATATTTCATTATTAGGAGCATTTCTAACCTCATATTGGCCAGTCAGAAATGATTTCTTGGGATCCACCAGTTAGATTCGGTTAGGTTAGGTCTGGTTAGGTCAGGGCAGGTTAGGTTGGTTTGGGGTCTATTATAGAAATGCTTTCTGACTGGCCAGTATGGGGTTAGAAATGCTCCTAATAATTCGATTCAGGATAATTAAAACCACCAATAGTGTATTGGCTTAAAACTGCAATTTTACCAAATTTTCTTGTTTTCCCCTTCTCACAATTTATGAAGAGATTATTATTTGCTTTTAGGTTTTGGTATGCTTGTAATGAATTTGCTAACCGTTTTCAACACAAATGCACTACCTATTTAGTTAACTGGTAATAAAGAAAAGATAACTGAGCATTTTAACTAACCAAACCAAATTAAATTACCCAATCTAACCCTTACTGGGCTTGAAGAGTGAGATCAATGTTAATATGAAAAGAAAAAATAATTAAACAACTCATTTTTATAGCATATATATATATATATATATATATATATATATATATATATATATATATATATATATATATATATATATATATATATATATATATATGTACCGAGTACAACGGGCCAACTATCATTACGGTGATTCCTTTGCGGAATCACCGGTAAATCCTCGTATTCTCGACACTCGTTAGATACCTTGTTATGGTTAGAGTAGGTACCACTAGATAGAGGGGATGATGGGAAAAACGCGTGACGTCACTGAAACTGAGGATATATATATCGGTCTGGACGGAAAGTCAGTCACTAGTGTTCCGTGACCCCGCTCCAGACAGGTAAGCCTAGTGTTCCTAAAAGCCTTGCCACACTATTGAAAAAACATTGTTAAGATTAATAACTAACCGTAAATTGTCCTCCCGGATACAGCTGCCGAGAGGACCAGCAAAAGACTGTCTTTCGGTTGTGGTTTGACTAAGGCTGCATGTGGAGTTGTCTCTCGCCAAGGACGACGGCAAGACGGAAGTGACTCTCAAACAGTATTTGTGGCGTGAGTGTATTTTGGTCGTTTTCCATCAGTTCCCTCACGTATAGTTAGGTAGGATAGAATAGGAATATTTGTGTTAATGTATATGTTTATGTTTGTGTCGCAAAGGGTGGATAAGCACTTGTAACAGCACCACTACGGATATAGCGAGTATTTATTTATTTATTCATCATTAAAGTTGTCCATTATTTTACTATATTCGTTTTCTGTTCATATCTCAACCTCGGTGGTGGAGGGCCAAGTGGTAGTAGTAGCAATAGTGTCGATACCCAAGTGGTGTCGTGGTGGCAGCATAGAAAGTAAATAGAAAGTAGTAGATAAGAAGGTAGAATGGAATACCGAAACGGTACAGTGATGACAGCAGGGTCAATAGAAGGTAATATTTACCTACGGTACAGTGGCAGTAACACTGACCCTCGGTACATATATATATATATATATATATATATATATATATATATATATATATATATATATATATATATATATATATGTATATATGTATATATGTATATATATATATATATATATATATATATATATATATATATATATATATATATATATATATATATATGTATATATGTATATATATATATATATATATATATATATATATATATATATATATATATATATATATATATATATATATATGTATATATATATATATGTATATATATATATATATATATATATATATATATATATATATATATATATATATATATATATATATATATGTATATATATATATATGTATATATATATATATATATATATATATATATATATATATATATATATATATATAGTATATATATATATATATATATATATATATATATATATATATATATATATATATATATATATGTATATATATATATATATATATGTATATATGTATATATATATATATATATATGTATATATATATATATATATATATATATATATATATATATATATATATATATATATATATATATATATATATATAGTAAGTATTTAGCAAATCTATGTTTCACATCCATTTTGTGACACCTTTTTTTTTGCATACGTGATTAGAAAATGTTAATATTTAGCACAGATGAAGGCCTTCTATTTTGTAGCAATAAACATTTAGGAAGTCATGTTAATTACTTTGGTTGTGTTAGTGAGTTAAGTAGGTGAGATTAGAGGGCAACAGTAGGTTAGGTCAAGTAGTGGATGCAGTATATACTGTAGAATCTGTAGATGTAGATGAACCTATGTAGGGTAGATGGCTATCTGCTAAATTTTTACCGTTCTTTATTATTATTGTTATTATTATTATCATTATTACTATTATTATTATTATTATTATTATTATCATTATTATTATTATTATTATTATTTATTATTTAGCAGGCATATCATACCATATGCAAATCATTGTCTCCATTAAGCTGTAGTAGTTATCCTTGTAAAGATTTAAAGAATTCAGATTGTGCCTGCCTTCCTTTAAAATTTGATGCACTCATAATAAAAAAAAATTATAGATAATGTGTAGGATGAGTGTGTATTGTAAACATTGAAAGGCCGTGCGCTGCTCAATGACAAGATTTGACCATTGTTTTCACATGTGGCTCATTATAAACTGACACAATGACGTGTGACAGTGACTGCAGCGTTTGCAAGAGGGAAGTAAAGACTAAAGAGAGGGACGAGTAGTATTGTTTTCACGTGTGGCTCATTATAAACTGACACAATGACGTATGACAGTGACTGCAGCGTTTGCAAGAGGGAAGTAAAGAGAGGGACGAGTAGTAGATGGCTATCTTGCCAGAAATGCGGGGAATGGTTCCACGTGGTATGTTTAGGATCAGTGTATCAGAAAAATTACGCCGTCCTGAAACTAAAAAACGTCTGGTGGTTCTGTAACAAGTGTGAGCGAGAGGTATCAGGAGATTGGGGTTTAGGAGAGAAAGCAGAAGATCCAGACAAGTATGGAAGAGAATGGGGGATAAAATTTAGCAGTAGGAAATGTAAAATCATGGAATTTAACACGGCAGAAGCAGGGCAGTGGGTGCTGGGGGATAATGTCCTTGAAGTAGTGGAAAGATTTAGTTACCTAGGGATATAAATAAGTAAAGAAGGTATTGGAGGCAGTGAGCAGAGAAAATGTAATGAAAGTAAGGCAAGGAAAATTATGGGAATGATCGTAAGTGCAGGAAGCAGGGAAGTTAATAAATATGAACATGGAAGATGTCTATGGAAAGAGATGACGGTGCCACATTGTCTGTATGGATCTGAAATAACTAACTATAGAGCAGAGGATATAAGAAAACTTGAGGTGATACAGAACTCGATGGGGAGGTGGTGCCTAGGAGCCCCCAAGAGTACAGCCATAGAAGCGTTAAGAGGAGAAATGGGGTGGAGCTCATTTAAAGAGAGGATCGAAAAAGGGAAGCTTTGTTTTATGAAGAAAATAGAAAGAATGAATGAAGGTAGATGGGCCAGCCAAGCATACAAAGCATGTAGAAACAATTCACAATGGCAGAGAGAAGTAGAAAGATGGAAAGTTAGAGGAGGAATGGAAGCAGGATGGCAGGAAATGGGAGTCAAAGAGATAAAGAATAAAGTAGAAGAGAATGGCCAACAGGAATGGAGGAATGGAATGGAAGGAAAAAGCACGCTGAAATGGTACAAAAGCAAGGAAACAATATAGAGTGGTAGCAGGGGGACTGGCCAGGTAAACTGCTATTTAAGACAAGAAGTGGAACGTTAGAAGTAAGAGGCAGAAACAGAGACATAAATGAGCAACAATGCAGACTATGTGGAGAGGTGAAGGAAACAGTGGAACATTATATAATAGAGTGTGACATGTACAGGACACAAAGAAAAGAGTTGGACAGACAAATAGCAGAAATTATTGGAAGAGAAGAATGGCAGAAGAGAAAGGAGGGGGAAGATAGAGGAATTAGAACAGCATTGGGATTGACAGGAGACAAAAACAATGATAATTTGATAGTGAGCCACGTGAAAACATTTCTGGTCGAGAGCTGGCTATTAAGAAAAAGATATTTAAGGGAGTAAAAGAAGAAAGAAGAGCGACCTATGAAGCGATTAAAAGCTATATACCCTTCCAGACTTCGTGAATATGCTACCCGGAATGGAGCCATGCAGTGTTTCTGGAGAAAAAATGCATTATACAATGTTTTCATTGTTTTACTAAACTTATATATTTTTTATGGGGAGTATCAGTATAATAATACCACTTCTGTCTTAATTCTGCAGTAAATGTAGTGGCTTGTAATGATGACTGGATTGATGCATGAATAACCCCATCGGGCCGAAATTTGATTACCATTCTCATTCTGGCGTTGTAAAAAGTTACAGTTCAATATCGGCCCAATATCACTTTAACACCAATGGGCCGATGTAGGAAATTTATTACAGATAGGAATCGGCACAACGCTTGGTTTCCGTCTTCCCAACGTTCCGCCTTGGGGCCACTGTTTGCCGTTATCGGTCCGATACTTCAATGTTTGCTGGGAGGATGACAAGCGCACTACTTTCCAGTGGCGTATGGTGGTTTTTGTCACTGGATGTGCTGAACAGTGATTCTGTCCATAACTAACATATACCTAATTACTGATGTGTGTGTGTGTGTGTGTGTGTGTGTGTGTGTGTGTGTGTGTGTGTGTGTGTGTGTGTGTGTGTGTTATTCACTGTCACAGTCTGCTGCTGGTCTCTCTCGAGACAGCCGGCCGTCCCCCTATGGAAAGAGCTCAGAGCTCATAGTGACCAATCTTTGGGTTGGACCGAGACCACTCACACACAACACACCGGGACAACGAGGTCACAACCCCCTCGACTTACATCCCGTACCTACTCACTGCTAGGTGAACAGAGGCTACACGTGAAAGGAGACTCGCCCAAATATTCTCCGTCCGCCCAGGGGATCGAACCCTGGCCCCTCGGTTGTGAGCCGAGTGCGCTAACCACTACGCTAGCGGATCGTGTGTGTGTGTGTGTGTGTGTGTGTGTGTGTGTGTGTGTGTGTCTAATTACAATTTTATAGTTATTCATACAGTTAGTTGGAAAATAAAGTAAATTTTATGTGAAAACTTAGAATAATTAAATGTATTCATTTTGATTAGCTAAGCTTACCACCTAAATTACACAGTTGAGTGGTTGACATACCTGATTACTTATAATTCAATTCTATTCTTCGTGTTTTTTATATAAACTTGTTCATGACTTCATCATAGAAATAGCCTCTCTGTTTAACTTTAGTCAGCAAGATCTTTTCAATGGAGAGCAAACTGAGGCCACTCAGCCTCAAATGGCTCCCCTCAACACATTTCCCTGGTGGTTTAATAATGTGGCACCTGGCACCTCACAGCAGTCCTCAAGGTCACTGTCACAACTCACGGAGACTCTGCCATGGCCACAGTCATAGGTTACCACAACACATCACCACAACATGTATCCACCCCCTGTAACACTGTCTTATCAGCCACTATTACACCACAGTTATATGAGCCACTTTAATACCAGTCACATAACCACAAAAACCGTCTATACCAGCGTAGCCGCTTTTCAAGGGAAAGATATTTTTAAGAATACCAACGTAGCAGCAGGAGGCTGCCTCTCTCGTATTCCTCTGCCGGCAGATGGCAGTAAATGTCACATTCAATTCCATCTCCCCTCTTTTTCCATCGCCATGGTAACGCCATCATTAAGATGCAAACACACCGCAACACAATACTAATTACAATATACTCACAATTCACAACTAGTCATTTATCTAGTCAAGGGAAATGCACGTGCTCACCCGACACAAGCATCAATGAAACTGAGTTAGTATAACTTGGATTACTTGGGAACTCAACTTACTTCTGTTGTTTCATTGGTAAGAGAGTCCATGACTTAGGCTGCACTCAATCCTTATTTCTGATTAAGTGACCTAATAACATTTGGTTTCATAATAGATAGTATATTATAATTCTTGCAAATCTTAATTATGCTCATATAATGAATGGCAAAGACACTTTATACCTTCTAGCCAATATAAAATATCAGCACTAAAAACGAACGCAAGTAGTGTGCATTTGTAGAGCCGCACACCAAGCTCCATATATTCGCCGCACCATGCAGATTGCGACGTGCGCACCGCCCCCCTCCACGCCCCCCCAACACCCCCCACATCCCTCCATCTACCCCTTAATCAAGATTGAAGATTCAAGATCAGTTTGTGATTGCGAATGGCGGGGCGAGCAGATGCTAGGTGAACGGACGAGAGTGCCTTACTTAAAGTGTAGTGTAAAGTGTTACTAAGTGTTTCCCGGGTGCAGATGTGCTTCATGTGAATACAGGAAGCATCAATGAAGACAATGATGAAGTACTACCGCCTTGTCACCCTCCTAAGGCGTGGAAAGTGAAGGTAAATAATGATCACTTATATTTGCTAGCCGTGGTGGTAGTAATGATCGTATTTTTCCCTTTTTCTTCTTTTTTATCTCTTTTTAATGGGGAATGAAGAGTGGACATGAATGGGTTACTCAAGAAGGCATATTAGAGGGGAAAAAGGACGTGGAATAGAGCCTTTATTATGGTCAATTTTGGCGGGAAAAGAGTTTATCATTGCCAGACACCGCTTGATAGACCGTCGACCAGGTGTTTATAATGTGTTTATATGTGTTTATGTGTTACTTTTGGTAATTCCGTCCATTAACGACGAAGCTGAGGTCGGCCTCCGCTCACACCAGTTATTCCATCTTGCTCCGTCCTGTCGTGGATAATTATTTTGATTTGAGGTAGGTGGTGTGATGGCGGCAGGGTGTGATGGCGGCTGGTGTATCCTGATGTAGGTGGCTAGTCTGCCAGGTTAGGTCAGGACAGGTCAAATGATATAATAACAACAACAGAAGGACAAATATTACATCAATACATAAAAAAAAAAATACAATACCTAAAGAAAGAAAAAAAACTTTAAATAAGTGAACATCAATTAGTATAAGTCCTAGCAGTAATTCTGAGATGAAATATATATTTATGTATGTATGTATGTATGTATGTCTATTGATGATGATGATGATAACGTGTGTGTGTGTGTGTGTGTGTGTGTGTGTGTGTTATCCCAAGGACTTTCCCGCGGAGTTCCAATACATCCTTCTGTAGTAACTATCTTGATTGTGGGCGGCCGTGGGCGTGGGCGTGGGTTGCCTTCTGACGCCTTGGGAACCTGGGGCGGCATTGGTGGGGAGAACGGGGAGGCTGGGGAACCACTGATGGAGGGGACGAATGGAGGAGGAGGAGGAGGAGGAAGAGGAAGAGGGGAGGAGGAAAGGGAGGATAAGGGTAAGATTGGGGGAGCGTGGGGTGTTGAAAATCTATGGTTAGTTGTCCACACCAATCTCTCCCCACCCACTCCCCCAACTACTCCTCCACCCACTCCCCCACTCACTCCCCCACCCACTCCCCCACCTAATCTTCTACCCACTCCACCTAATCCCCCACCCACTCCTCCACCTACTCCCACACCTAATCCTCTAACCACTCCTCCACCCACTCCCGCACCCGCACCCACTCCTCCACCCACTCCCCCACCCACTCCTCCACCCACTCCAGATCCTCCTGTGGGTGTTACATTAATTCCTTGTTTAGTTTGTGCTCCTCTCACTCCACCTGTCCCACTCCACACCCAGTCCCTTTGTCCCTGGCTCTCGGGGACGTGGGTGCTGGGGGGGGGGGGGAGAGGGTTTAGGGGTGACTGTGGTGGCTAGAAGGGGGAGGCTGGGGGCTGATGGATGAGGGAGACGTAAACTGTGGTAGTGGTGGTGGTGGTGTGTTCCCGTGTCCTTGTTGGGATGATGTCCTGCAGTGCCCTTGGGGAGGTGAGAAGGATGTCCAGGCTCCCAGGGACGTCAGGGGTGTCAGGGATTTTAGGGGTTGGTGTTAGGGCATCCAGAGACTCATGTTCATCAGGGAAGTTTATTAAGTAGATGTTCAATGCTTCAGGGACGTCAGGGGTGGATATGAGATACCCCAAGGCAGCAATGAGTCCCTAAATTTTTTCATTATCAGTACCCTCAGTGTAGTCGATCCCTTGAAGGTCCCTAGAGATAGCCAGGGGTGGGGGAGTAAGCCCCTGGATGGTGGGTGTCCCTGCTCCTCCTGTAACGGCGCAAGGGTAAAGGCATAGCGTCCCTTCACCTTCAGATATCGTAGGTATGTTCACTTCAGTATTAACTTCTTCAGGAGGGAAGTTATTGATCCTCACAGGTCTTGGTCTTGGCTCCACTCTACCTGGGATGGTTAAGATTGTCCCTATCTCCTCCCTCCCCCTCCGTCAGGGTGTCCAAGAACTCTTCTGCGTGTGTTAGCAAGATGTCCTGATAATCTTGCGTTAACAGAATATCTTCACCTGAGTGTGTGAGCAAAATGTTCCTCTCCTGTTGTCCCTGTGTTAGGTAGGCCTCGTTCAGCTTGACTGCAAGGACCCCTTGGAAGGATAACTACAAGGGGCAGTGGGCGTGCGGGGGTAGGGGCGTGGGGAGCTTGAATGGGCGTGTGTGTGTGTCCCCTGTAGGTAGGTGTTGGGTGATGGGTGTGTAGGGAAGGCTAGCGAGCGTGGGTGTCTTGTGGGTGTGTAGTGGGCGCCTCGTGTACTAATGCATTGACCCGGAATTGGCTAAAGTATCGTTACGGAGTGCCGATGCAGATCCGTTTTCCGGCCCGCAATGTAACCGATTCAAGCCCTGGGTGCAAACGTATATTGGCAAGTAATCGGTCCACAATTGGCTAAAGTATCGTTACGGAGTGCCGATGCAGATCCGTTTTCCGGCCCGCAATGTAACCGATTCAGGCCCGGGGTGCAAACGTATATTGGCAAGTAATCGGCCCACAATGGGGCCGATTACTACGTAATGGATTACCGATGCAAGACCGATTAATTTTTTGGTGGCTTGCCGACACTGGCACGATGCTGGCCCGGCATAACCATGTTTGCTGGGATAGTAGTATAGTATATAATATTAGCGAGTGTGTATGGTATTTGGTCCGGTTTAGTATTAGATGTGGCAAACCAGCTAACCTAACTTCACGTCCTCACTGATGATTACTCTTGCTGTGCGCCGCGGAAACTCAACACCTCCCAATCTCATGAAAATTATTACAATGATGTTTTAGGTCATATTGAACACGAATCTGGACTTATTTTCACACACAACACAGGTGTGACAAACAGGCCTATTTGTCACACACCTATGTTAATTTTTGTGTGTCACGTACCATGGTCTGGAGGATCACGCGCTAGACTCTTGATCGCTGTGCCATGTGATTCTGATAACATATGCAGGGACCTTAGGGTCTGTTGCTGTTTGTGTTCCCTTCCATTCCCGTGTATTTGATAGTGTAATAGTATAGTATGCAATGTGTAATAAGACTTGGGCTAGGGCGCCTCCATCCTTCATCCTCCATCATGTAAACAAATTGATGAGTGTCAATGTTATTACTATTCCATTAAAGTTAATAGTATTTATGAATATTTAGCTATGAATTTGATAGTGTAATAGTATAGTGTGAGGTGTGTAATAAGACTTGGACTGGGGCGCCTCCATCCTACATCCTCCATCATGTAAACAATGTTATTACTTATATATTATAATTGTTAGTTTTTATGCATGTTCAACTATGAATTTAATAGTGTAATATATAGTATGAAGTGTATTATATGAAATGTGAGTGGTGAAATAAGGCTTGTGTTGAAGCGCCTCCATCCTTCATTCTCCATGACGTAAACAAACTGAGGAGTGTGTGTGAGTGTGTGTGTGCGAGTGTGTGGCGTCCCTCGCTCAACCACCTCTATTACCATTACCTCCTCACCCTCACCATGGACGAAGACCTTCTGCTCCTCCTCAGCGTCTATGAAGGTGAGGTTATGTTCTTTTTCACCATGTAAGTGTAGAGGTTAAGTATTGTCCGAAGCGCCTTTATGAAGCCTTAGGTATTGTTGAACACCTGAGAGCAACACGAATTTTTGTAATTACTCAATGTATGGATGTTTTTATCATTATAGATACACTGAATTGTAGTGTTGTATGGCCTTAACATGTAGTTCAACCAGGTTCGCTTTATAGAATAGTATGAAAATTGGATATTTATAGGAACCCCGATGAAGTGTGACTGAAATGCACATACTACGAGAAACATGGTGTTATTGAAAGTGTGGTTAATCTTAAGAACAGGGACTCCAAGCTGTGCTGACCTAACCATTGGCTCTACGTGTTATAGTTACTGTCTTTAATACACTTGTCAAGGCTTTAATGAGTGCCAATCCCTACTTTACCCAAACAGCCGTTATTAAATTGTACTCCAATAAGTTGTTTTGTGTTTTTGCAAATAGATAACTAGTGTACCTTCCTCCTATAGCCTACAAGCTTGTGGACCTGTTGGGAATTATTTTTTTGGGTGAAGGAACACATGGGTAATTCTGGATAATAAGTCCGCCACCCCGATTCCCCACCAACCCCCCATATCCCTTCAAACAAGCTTGGGGGATCCTGGGGAATCGGGGGTTTTGGGGGGGATGAAAAATAAGCGAAATATGGGCCTTCAAAAAGCAAAGAAAATTTCGAAATTCCCTAATCTAACCTAATCTAGCTGGGTGGACTGCGCCCCCCCTTGGTTCCCCCCGCTAGGACATTAACCTAACCTAACCTGACATTAACGTAACGTAACCTAACCATAACCTAACATAACCATAATCTAGCCTAACCATAATCTAACCTAACCATAACCTAACCTAATCTAATCTAGCCGGGGGGGCTGCGCCCCCCCTGGCCCCCCCCACTAGGACATTAACCTAACCTAACCTAGCAGAAGGGGCTGCACCCCCCCCTTGAACCCCGACTAGGACATTAACCTAACCTAACAAAGGACCTCCCAAATTATATCGTTATGATTTACCGGTGTGGTGTGATTATTGTTAAGGTGATGGAGGTGGGTAGAACTTAGCATATATCTACACGGCACTCCTTCCCGCACTTTTCACAAAGTTTCTTTTCAGGCACTAAACCATGTCTCATTAACAGTTTGAGTAACCTTTCAGTCCTTGAAATATGTTCCACAAAAATCACCATAGGACAAATAACATCCTTCACAAGAAACGCCATATCAACAACTGACAATGTGTCTGTATAGGAACATCTGAGTGACCTGAAGTGTCCCTAAAACAGATGAAAAGCGTAACTGAACCTAGCGTGGAAAGATCTAATTGGTAGCAGCGCGAATAGCGCAGTGTGATTTGCGCATTCAGTTGTATAGATATCATGAAATCCTTATATGCCATTACCCACAAATCTCAGTCATAAACAAAAGAAAACCATTTCAATGTTTACTCTTGAGAGGGACAGAGCTCGCTGGACTTAGAAACTGTTGAATTTCGCCACACTTTCGAGTGCTATTATGGCCACACTTGAAGTGAGCACCTCATTTTTTTAACGTTTACGGCACCACTACCGAGTCTTGTACATGATATGTGAGTTTCGTGTTTGTACATGACACGGACCTATTCTCCAGTTTAACCGAACACATGTAAGGGAAAAATGGTCACCCTTGAAAAAAATTATATTTGATAAATTGGTATTATTTTACATCTTCACCAGAATGCTCTTGAAAATTCAGGGTTATGTTTTTTACATTACCTGATGCATTTTGAGGTTTTCTTCAATTACATTTCCGTCGCAAATTCTTAGTTTGTGAGATATTCAATGTTTTCTGAGACCTCTTCAAAAAATAAAGTTTTGTTTTGTTTGAACAAGGTTCTGTTAATTGTCAATGTAGGTTAAGGTTTGTTTAATATAGGTTATGTTAAGTTAGGTTAATATAGAAGCTATCAATGTTCTCTATGACCCCTAATGGCCCCGAAAACTGGCCAGTCAACAACTCCCTTCCATACTATCCATTTTCAATTCTTAGAAAATTAAATTAAACTTTCCTAACCAAACCTGACTGCAGCAAATGCATTTTGACTCCAACTCGTCATCCATTATGCATCCCGCATGACTTAGTTTTTCTCAGGTACTGAAATTTGATATTAACTCGTGGGGGTAAAGTAGGGATCATTAGCCTACTTATTAAAATCTTCACAAGTGTGTTGAGGACAATGAGTATGATCTGTAGAGCCAGCATATGGGGGCAATAACGATGGGCAGTAAACATAAATCAATAATTTGAGGGCATACTCAGATGAGCGAGTTGCCTTGCCCATCCTTCGACACACATGAAAATAGACAGGAATAGTGAAGTATGAGTATGTATGTATGCATGCTCACAGACCCATACATATTTCAATATTCCTGTCTATTTTTATGTTTACTGCCCGTCATTATTGATTTTTCTGTTCATGCCAATATCTAGATGACTGAATTGATGTGATTGTATCATAGGATCCTGAATAGCATGTGATTCCGGTGGATATATGAGCTTGTACTATTTAAAGTCACGTTACATTGTATGGTACATGTAACCTATGGGAAAAGTCTTATTTTGTGGATGGTTGAGTCTTGAGTTTAGAGGTTATACTTTTTGAAGCTAACATACCCACATTAAATAATAATCAGGCATACTCATTCTTGTCACAATGTAGGATAATGTATTTGACAGTTTCTATGATGAAATTATTATTAAATTCAACTGGATATGGTCGGGGCTTTAGAGCTGAGTGTTGTACATTATAATCTTTGACTCGTACTATTTGAGGAATGCTCGTGTTCCTGGATAATTATTTAGTGGAATGTTTTGTAGCACTTCCAATTTTGAACCTTACTTTATAACTTATTATTATAGTTTTATTATTTTTCAGTTCATGCTATTTGAGGCATGCTCGTACTCCTGAATAATTTTTTGGTGTAATTTTTTTTTCTTTGTTTTGTTTTGTAGCACTTTCAATTTTGAACTTTACTTTATACCTTATTATGTTTTTATTAATATTTTTTTCCAGGACATGGGCTGAAACCCGAGAATGGCTGGAACGTGATGGTGGTGGCCAGACTGGAGGAGAAGGAGCTGGCCACCAGTCCTGTGCCACTCACCTCACAGCCCAAGTTTGAAGAGGAAATGTCTTGGACTATTTCCTCAAAAACACTGTACATGTAGGTACTATTTTACTTCCTATAATTAAAGTTAGAGAAAAGTTACAGGGAATTTGATTATCTAGAAGGGACTTAATATGGTTAATGTAGCTTGATTTTTAATGTGTCTACAGGAGGGAATTAAGCTATGGGAGACTGTAGTACAAACTGTAGTGTAGTACAGAATATAAGTTGATAACAGTATACAGATAACAAAGAGGATTATGTGTAAGTGAGATTTATGTTGGTTTTAACTTCCTTTTTGCTGGTGTTATAGAAAATTTCTAGTTATATGCTCACCCACAGTTCTAGTATTTAGCTAAAGTATGGTATGTTTTAAAGTCCCAAATTTTTTTTTGTCTATTTTATATGAGTGTAAGAATGATCTTGACATTTTAATGATTGTTCTACTTTGTTTTGGTTTTATTGAGTAATGAATACCAAGTAAAGATGTAGCTAAGGAATTACATATGATATTGACCATTTGTAGCTATTTTGTATGGTACAACACTTCCCGTTCATCAAAAGATTAAAATTGCCATGTCCATTGGATCAGTGTACACTTACTTGGTTAATAGAAGTTATGTGACTAGGTTGGAGAAGTCCGGTGTGTCAGTACGAGTGGAGTTCCTGGCACAGCAGCAGCAAGGTGGTCAACATTGTAACCTTGGCTATGCACTGCTGCCCCTGCCACCCTTAGCTAACCTGGATACGGAGGTGAGCTTTTAATAATGGGTAGATAGACAAACACTTATCTGCTGTTGTATTGGTATAAGTCCTACCTGCTGTGTTTTTAATACGTATTTACATTAACTTCTCTACAAATGATCGGGTGATATCATGAAAATTATATTCATTATTGTACTTAGAAACTGACAAGAGTTATGGATGGTAATGAGAGGAAAAATATGACCTAACTTTAGTATTTGAAAGAATACATCTGATGAATATATATTATAAACACATATATAGCAATATTTAATTGAATAATGTATATGACTTCACAGATGGAGGCTCAGTGGCACAGTCTTGCGAAGGATTCTCATAGCAGAAGTAGAACCTTACCAAGCCTGTTACTTAGCTTGAACCTGAAACGTGATGAGGTAAAATGTGGTGTGGTTCAACAATGTATTTGAATGTATTATCAGACATGATTTTGTTATGCATGATGACTACTGAAGACTCACACGCCATACAACACACTGAATGTAACTTTGTGTTGCAGGTGCCAGTGGATTTTATAGCACGAAAACCCAAGAAGGAGAGTGCAGTGGAAATTATTCTAGACAGGGCTTCATCTAAAGACTCCAAGATGCAATTCATGAAAGGTGCAAATGCCACTCATGAAATGGATATGTTTTCAAAGTTGAGAAGAGCTGGGGAAGGAAGTGGCATTCCTACACCTCATAAGAAACTATCATTTGCCTCTAAAGAAATTGATGAGATACAGTTAGTGGAGGAGTCGAATGGTGGTAAATATGATCCAGTAACCATTGAGGATGACCATGAATGGAGATTTAACAAACACAATTTACAGAGCAAGTCTTCGAAGTCCATTGCCAAGCCTTCTACCTCAACTCATGGTACTCAAGGACCTAATAATTCCCTGTATGGAAACTCAGTGTCTGAATCTCACTTGATTAAAGGTACATTATCAACCATTCAGAGTAGGAGGAACTTACAGAAGACCAAATCAATAGCCTCCTCATCTGTGAAGGAGAATGGCCATAGGACAGACCCACAGCCCTCCTCCAGCAAGAATAATGATGTGGTGGCCCTCCCCAGCACTTCAGGGACAGTGATGGGCACACAGGACAAGCTCTGTGCCATCCCACTTCTTAATGCACAAGGATCTTATTTCCAGATAGGTCCAGCAGGACAGCCTGATGAACAGATGTTTGAATATTCAGTCACTATTGTATTTGCAAAATTCCTTGACCAGGTGAGTTTTGTATTATTAGACCTTGTATTCTGCATAATAATTTCATGATTTGAAACCAGAATTATAGTTTTATGGTCTTATTTAGAAAATTGTTGAAGATGTATTTCATAAACAAGTATATATATATATACATGTACTTCAGGTTTCTTTCAGGTATTGTGTCAGTATTATAATTGTTGTAAATTTTTTTCAGCTGGTGCCTCCAGACATGGAGATTCATGAAGCTAACAACACAATGTTCTGTTACTCTCTGCTGAGCCACTTTATATATGGAGAACCCATTAAGGATTTGGCTGACCCAGATTTTCAGGCAGAGAATGCAATGGGAAGAATTTCTTCCACAGTTCATAATCTGAGTGACTACTTTATGCAGCACCCAGACCTACCTATCAACCTGACAGTAGGAGATGTGTGTCTTGCAACTGCCACGGTGAGACTGGCACCATTCGCCAGCAGTATACTGACTGGGGGTTTGCCTGTACAGGTTGAAGGTAGTTATCCTTTGGTACCTAACTTGTTTAGTCCATTGGGATGGAAACCCACAGGAGAGCCTGTTGTTGGCATTATTGTCACCTTGTCAGCATCTGATGCACCCGAACTCCCTGTGCTTCCCTTCGCAGCTGAAGTAAGGGATGTTATTAACAGTGACCGAGCCTTCCACCCTGTCATGGAATACTCCTCTGGATCATCTGTTAGGTCCATATCAGATTCCCAAGATGATTCTGCCATAACCTGGATTGATCAGAAGGATGGCCTCGGCCGATCCAGGAATCATGGGACTGTAGCCAGACTTAGCCATAAGCATAAATCAAGACATAAAACATGGCATCAGAAAGAAAGACAACTCCAAAAGGCAGCACTAGAGGTGGAAAAGTGGAAGGAGAGTGAACAGGAGTCCTTCTGGAAGCAGGTGAGCAACATGATTGGATGAACCTTATGTATGCATCATACACACTAACACCAAGCAGGGTGAAGCATGACCATTGTTTTTGTGTTACAGTGGAGTGCACGGGAAGCAGAACTACAGCAGCATTTGGCACAAGAGTGGGAATCACAGATGGGTTCCATGGAAAATCAGCTGCAGCAGCGCCTGGATCAATGTCACACTTTGCACACACGCCTCACCGAAGGTCTTCATGCTCTGGAGAGTCGGGAAAGGAGTATCAACCTGAAGGAGGAGAGTGTAAGTTTGTACAGGAAAACACTCTTAATTTGGACTGGATTAATTGCAAACCCACTTCATATAGACTGGTTAGGCACTCAAAACTATACCCACTTTATGAAACTTAGTCCAGATGCAGTGTGGCTCACTCATGTGTTTACAGGCAGTACTTTGAAACCACAAACCAACATCATATTACTGTATGGTTTTATGGTTTTTGTTTTTCTCTTACCAATTTACTTATGAATCTTAACCAAGAATTTGAAACTTATGCATGCAACGCTGTCCTACTTGTGCACGCCTACATTAACCTAATGCTTTCATAATTTCAACTTTTATACACATGAACTAATACTGTTGATTTATCTTTTGATGAACAATTAATCACATTCAGTAAGTAAGGATAAAATAGTTGAGTGACAAAAATGATGATTGACTTGCCAGCCAGACACCAGAACTTTCCAGCTTTCTCTCTTTACCATGGAGACAAATCCCTTAGTTGACCATTAGCTACATATCTACTAAATTTATTTAACAACTTACAGAAAGGGCTTTCTCCCAGAACCAATTTTATCGGGATAATCTGTTTGTGGATGAACTTTCTTCTAGTCAATGTGGATTAATTAGGGTTGTACTTAATTTCATGTTCAGTTGTCATTAGACATAGGCTTTACTTTAAGTAGTATTTTGAGTGATAATTGATGTACTATATTGTCTATTTACGATATTGATAATTGTGGAAATAATTGTGTATTTTCAGATTAAAACACAAAAAGAAGAATTGAAGCTGAGAAAAGCTGAATTGAAGCGGCTCTTAAAAGAAGTTGAAAAAATTTCTAAGAAGGAAAAAAAAATAGTGGAAGAGGGAGAAGTTGTCAATCTGCAGCAACAACTACTTCATGAGAAGCGACAACGGAGATTGCTGCAAAGGCAGGTATGTGTGTAGTTAGTTCCTACTGGCCACTTTTTAATTTCTAAAAATTTTGTCTTTTATGTGCCGGTAGGCTTGATTGATGAGGCGTTGAATGATCAGCCTCTGCCCATTAGTAGTGCAGGTTAGATTTTTGAAGTGATGCCTTGTTTCTTGTTGAGAGGTTCATGCTGGCCGCAGAAGCTCCTTGTAGCATTTTAAATTGCATTCCCAGACGAGGATAGTGTTATGGCAGCATGTGGGTGATCTTTGGCCACTCAGTGGTTTTTCCAAAGAAAAGTGGCCAGCTTGTTGCGGGATTTGAACTCTGGACTCTGAGCTGGTCTATCCGCAGGCTAGCCACTTGGCCACTGGCTCCCCAAATTACTACTAATTAAGTAATATGTTCAAAGCCCTACAAAGGCAGAGATGTGACAGTTGTTATTTTTGATACTTGAATGTGACACCTGATCCGACTAACATGCACTACAATATTAATTAATGTTAATTCTCTGTCAATAACATAATTTCTTTCTTTGATAGTCATGATGCAACTAGTTTGCATGTTAGCCTTGCAGCTCATTCTGGACATGGGGAGTTAGATTCTGGGTCTCCATACTCCCTATTGGTCGCCTTTTATGATCCGCAGGGAATACTGGGGTAGTATTCTTGAGGCACAAGCAGAGGCTATGTCTGTTCACTGTGATAAGAGTGTCAGGTCTGAAAAATAGAGAGAGGGGAAGGGAGGATGAATCTATTGTTATGTATAGATCCTTAGATTTTCAGAAACAAAAATATGCAGATCTTTGTAGTACCCTCTCCATTAGTTGTTCATAATTCAGGTATAATTACAAAGTGATTGTGTGAAGATGGAAATGGCTTAGGCGATTTACTTTTGAAGGGGAAGCCATTGTTGTTAGGGTTTTAGAACTCCAATAATTATAGGTGCCAGTGATGGATGAAAAAATAATTCCAGTTTTAGCTCATGAGAACCTAAAGGCCATCTGATGTATGCATGATCTAGATTTAATACATTCTTTAGTACACATATTTTTCACATGTCTATTATACACAGGTGAGGGAGCTTGAGGCAGCCAGAACGACATCTGAGAGTACTGTGGAGGCACTCAGACTGGGCAATCAAATAAAAGATGAAGATATTAATCTCATCAAAAGAGAAAAGGTGAGTGGTGCTGTAACCTTGGATATTAAGACCCATGACACTCTTTTTCCCATGCTGGGGCTTGAACTCGGGACTCTGAGCTGGTATGCCCGACTGCTAGCCACTAGGCTACCGCCTCCCATCCATCTATTAAAACATCATAACAAAATAAAATAAAAAATTTATGCATTACCCTGACACAAAATAAGATGTGGAAATTCACATCAATTTAAAAACCAGTAAAGAAAGGATCAGTGTGAGATTGTGGCGAGGATTATCAAGTACAAAGTGTCCATAATAGATAAGCATCAACTTGTATAAAGTGTAGAGTATTTAGATCAAATGGCCTAATGAAGGACATATAGGTCTGTACAATGTTATCCTTTGTAATCTTTTGTACACACTTTTGGGCAGTTTTTATATATTGATTTGTTAATGGTGAGAAATATGTGATGCACAATCTGAATGAGTAAAATGTAAATGTTCCTTAGGATCGGATGGAGGAGGAGTTGTCATCCTGTAGACAGAGGAAGGAGCATTACAAGATGCAATGGATCACGGCAATGGGACAGATTCATCAGGTTCGGACTGATATGAACAGCTACAGGTAGGTTGACCTTTGTTCATTTATCTATACATTTTATACCATCATGAAGTCCTTGTATTTTTCTCATGGAGGTGAATTCTGGTACCTCCAAACAAATGACATTTTCTGTACCCTTCTTTGATTTTCTTTACTAGTAACTTACAATACACTTCACCTACGGAACTCAGCAATTAATCTTATTTGAATTATGTTTGAACCATTTCATGATTATTGCAGAAATAATTATATATTTTATATAATTATTTTCCACTGCACTTTTCAGAGTGGATATAGGAAAGTCACCACAAAAACTGCATCAGACCAAGAACTCTATCCAGTACAAAGATGAAAGGCCAAGCGACAGGAGACAACTAAGGAGTCTTCCTGAACATAAGGTAACAAAAGATGAAGGGAGGAAGGACAGTATTACAACACCAGGTAAATTTACAGACTCTAAGAAGTTTGTAAAAGACCTTCTTAAAGAGAGAAAGGGACTCAGAAATATGGTTGCCAAGAGAAAGAGGATGGAAGAAGAGAATGATGATGCGAATGATGATGACATTAAGGTGCTTTCCTCCCCTAGTGATGTAAGAAGGATGATGCATTCCTTGGTGGACAGGTAAGTTAACACCATGTATGTACAAACCTCATCAGGAGTATGGTGAAGTGACATTCATACTTTATGTAGCACATGTGATCTCCATTTTGTTTGTATTCTGTTATCTTTGTTGAGATTCATTATGTAGGATATTGAGACTGACGACAAACATTACGGAAGGTAACACTTATTTTTTGTATGATTTCCTACCATGACAGTATTGATATTAACTGTTATGTGAAAATAGATTCTATTTTTATCTTGTGATGTGTGGTCTCTGATTGTTTCATATATTTTAAAACTTGGCAGTTTCCAACAGAGCACAATTTATGGTTCTACTACTGAGACATTTTACTAAGTTTATTTTTTAAATAAAATATATACTTTATATTTTTTCACAGCAAAGTATAAGGTAATTGGTAGGATAATGGTTATTTGATTAGTTAAATTTGTGAAAATTATTTATACTTGATATTTGTCTGATCATTTCCATATATTCGTCTATTCCAAGAGGCTGTCTTTAGTGGTACATATGTCAATAAGTTTCATTACCTTTTACTATTTGTTTTTTTTTATCCATTACTTCTGCTTTTTCGTTCTAGTCTCTATTTGTCCTACTTTGCACTCCCTATGCAGAGAACATGAAAACATCCTTTTTATGTCATTATTTTGCTCTTCTACCTTACAATTTCACAATATTTATACTATGGAGACAAGTAGTGTTGCATACTGATCCTAGATGTTGGCCACTAAGCACTGTAAACCCAGAGGAGTGACTGTAGCCAAGTTGATGGTGTTCGCCACAAGGGACATGTCTGTTCCACTTTGCTCCGTCTCTGTATATGTGTGTATGCGTGCATGTGACTTCTCACACATCACACACCCCCATCCCTTTGATCAAGAGGGGCAGCAACTACTTCCTTTCAGTGTAAAATTCTTATTGGCCTGAGCAAGGTTTGAACCCACACCCAGCCAGGTGGCAGGTGGGTACGATAACCACTGAACCATGGGTGTGTGTGTGTGGTGGGGGGCGGTTGATTAGTTTTGTAGAGACTGTTAGTAATGAGTTGTGGGTAATCAAGTTGTTGAATCTGGGAGTTACTAGAATGATGTAGCTATCCTGTGTGGGCGATCTGAATACGTATAAATTTGTGCTTCTGTGAAATTCTCATATCCATTCACTGTCCTAAGTTAGAGCTGATTGTGGACAATGGCATCCCACAATTGGTAGACCTCGTTAATGGTTGGAACAAACAGCTGATGACATTCATTGGAATTGGTTGATATAGACATTGTTATTTGACCAGTCATTTAGCACCAGTTGTTTGATGAAGTTTGGCATAAACTATTACCAGTTGTGCTTACTGCAGTCACACCCCCACCTGAAGTGGTCTGCTGCTTCCTCTGGTCCTCTGGTCCTCTGGTCACTTGCCTCCCCTGCTCAGTAAGAAAACTGTTCTAGGATGAGGAAAATTGAAAGTGGAATACAATGGAGTTTTTAGGATGCAAACACAAATTGATTGATGATTGTGAAAGAAATGTGAGCATGGAAAAGTATAATCTCCCTTGTGCCCCTGAGTCTTCTGTACTGGGCTAGATATCTGGAATAGGAGTCTAGCTTGCTTAGTAACATTATATTTTACCATCAATTTATTATTTATTTACTTATTTTCAAGTAAATAATTGTCACTCAAAATTGAAATGCAAAGAGTGAATGTATGGGCGTTTTTGTCCTTTAACCATCTTTATACTTTTATTTCAATAAAGGAACTTCATATTTGATATAGGTGAGCTGATTCCTGTTAGCCTTGTGGAGAACACACCACCACCAAGGTGAGGCTTCACGAATATCTTGGGTGTGACACTCCATTTCTGTAAGCTTTATTAAGCTGGAAGGATCTTTTCCAAACAAATATTCTTGCTGTTTATGGTGATGGAAGAAATGAAAACCTGAAGTATGCCTGTTTTGAGTATTATTTCCTTGGGTGTATCATTACATCTGAGAAAAGAAAAATATCCATAAAATGGTTTATCAAAATGACTTGCATAGAACAGCATGGACGTCAAGCAAGGCCTTATAATACTTGTACTTGTTTTCAGCATCATATCATATCATATATCACAAGAAAAGGTTCCTCAACTGTGACAAAAGTGTAATTCCTGAGTACTTTGTTTTTTAAGACATTTGGAAGCAAATAGTAGTTGAAAAGTTTCACTACCATCTTAAACTGGATTCTCATATCTACATGACTGCTGGGATAACTCATGGCCTGTATTCACAAATGTTCATCTTTATTACTTATATATTTAATAAGGTTCTCTAATCCAAATATATAATTTTCATCTGTATCACCAAAGGAATGTAGCACATGTGCAAAATCAATCATTTTAACAATAACTTTGGGCCACACCTCCCCAGCCACTACAGGTTTGCCATTCACAACATCCTGAGGCACTGAGGCCAACTGTTCTGCATCATACACTATCAAGATGGAACTTCCTCGAATTTTGTAGCTACGTTGAGAAAGAGTCCAATGGTGGATGTGTTGCAACTGGGACAGGATGGAGTGTCGGAGATAGGGAGCCATATATGTGGTGCCACAGCAGAATTTATCCAGACCTAAATCAAAGAACCACATTTTATAAACAAATAAGATTAATTCATAACATTAATACAAAATTATCCTCAGTATGTACAGTTCAAGTATTAACGTACATATAAGAAAGTAACTTTCTTAAAATTAACTGCTCTTCATACATCATACTGAGTTACTGTTGTTGTAATCAAACTACTATGTACAACCTGACCAATAAGGATAAATTTCACTGGATATTTGAAGCATTATAGGATGTCCTAAATTGCTCTAAATTCCTAGTCATCATTTGCATTTCAAAGGTGGTACACATTCCATGTGCACACCAGAAACTTTGGTTCCAGATAATATGAATATACTATAATGACCTTAATAAAGATACATAGTACTGATACACAGGGTGGGTTAGTCAGCTGCTTGTATCTGTAGCAATTATACATTTTGTGATAAAATTCATGGATATTAATTGTTCAAGGGCAGACAATTGCTCTCAATATTTATTTTCTTGCACTCACAATGGCACCTAACAGCAAGTCACTTACCATGCATGGATATCTTTGAGGCTGAACTCTCTTAATTTGTTGTAAGATGAACAAAATGTAGACTGCATGTGATGACGAGGGACAGTGTTACACAGCATAATACTAAATCTGGTGCTTGAAAAATAACTAAATAAGGCATATGAGTTTTCTCTTTAAGACCACTGACCTTGAAGCATTTGTGGTGCAGTCCACTGCTTGCAGTTATCTTGGTTCACCCTAGTACCCAGGGAACCAGTATCCACCTGCACAAACCTCATACCAGTGAGGCGAAATCCAAGCTCTTGCAGTCTGGCAGGTTTCTTCTGCAATCCAAGGAATACTCACTCAACTCTATATTTTGCTATATTTTCCTAAGGGATGGGATATTATGTCAAAAAATTAAAAAGAATAAACACCGGCTTCAAGAGAGACTACCTTTCCTATCAATGGCAATCAGCAAAGTCATTAGGTCTAACACTTGTCATTCAAGCTTATGAGAGAGATTATTTGTACACCAACAGGCTATATAAATATAAAAATGTAATGTTTTTACAACTAGCAATAAGAAATCCATCTTACCACATTTTTGCCCGGGTAGAAGTCTGTACGTCCTATTTTGATATCAGCAACACAGGGATGCCGCAGGCCCCACACCAGGTCTCCCAACAACAGATGTAACTCCTCTGTACAACAACAAAATTACATAAAACTTTGCCAAAATTATGCACAATTAAATTATCCTCAGCACCAACTTAATCTGTAGAAAAATGATTTTGGGCTAACATGTACTACATTATCATATTTTTTGGGTGGGCTATACCTAGACAGATAGATGGACAGCAAATAAGAAGATAAGTCTCTCTCTCTCTCTCTCTCTCTCTCTCTCTCTCTCTCTCTCTCTCTCTCTCTCTCTCTCTCTCTCTCTCTCTCTCTCTCTCTCTCTCTCTCTCTCACCCTGGCCCTCAGGCCCTGGGACACTTTGTGTGCCATGGAAGGATGGCATGAGAGGCTGCAGGGACACATCATCTGGTTGTGTTGAAAGGCCAATGCGCTGGTAGAACTCAAGCTCATCACGACAGACTGGCAGGAGCTCTGGAAAATTAATGGAACTTATTTAAAAGCATTACTAAATGATGTCATCAGTGGTGTGTGAATATGATTCTGGAGGCTGTACTTTCCACATGCTTATGACATGATACTGATTTTGAGATTTAACATAACACAGATATGACCTTGGATTTTACACGAGATCCCATACAATTTTGGAGATGGTTAGGCAGGAATCTTAGATCAAGGTTTGACCACTTACATTCCTAAGGGAAAACGGTGTGATGATGGGGATCATAAAAGGGATCCATAGAATCACCCATTTTAGAAGAAAAAGAAATCACCCATAATTAGTGAAATCCTATGGCAATGCCTCAAGGTTTTATGTTTGAGTTAATAAAAAATTTCAAACATCCTAATGACAGAAAGGATGATAATAGTTAACTCAAGAACTTTGATAAGGAACCTATTAAATAACTGAAATTAACGTTGATTACTATGGCAAGGATAACTAATATTGTAGTGGATATAAATGCTAGTTAAGAGACTAGAATGAAAAGTTTACTTCAATACTCACCATCCTTGGAGTGACCCTCCCTGCTAGTGACCACCACATCAGGGTTGAAGGTTGGGTTGGCATTCAGTTTCAGGGGTTTAAGTATTCTCCCTTTCCCATCTTTTAGCACATCTGTTGAATATATATTAAAATTTTTCATGATTTATAATATGTACACATGCACAATGCCATACTTATTGTTCTTCAAATATGTTATATTAGTACTATATTTAAAATTATAATGACACTCCTACAATAATTACTGAGTGATTAACAGAGATTAACTTTTTGAGGTATGAATGAAACATTTGCACATAGAACTGCAACAAAAAAATGATGATTTCTTGCTTAGATTCTTGTTCTTTACTTTTTTTCCCCCAATATCCTTGATATTGAGGACAAATGATGTGTTTTGCATTTTTAAATGAAAAGGAAAAACAATTTACAATTTCAGTGAGTAAATTTTGATTCATCCTAATATAATATCAAAGAAACTCATCTTAGAAAATAAATCTATCTTAAGTGTACCATATCTGAACATGTAGTCATACAAACGGACTCTTGTGGCAAGTACGCAAAGAAGCCAATAGTACATGTGGCAGAGAGACAAACAGTGTACATTCCAAAGTACATGTTCCAAGGCTATTTTGACACAACTTACTCATTGTAAAAGGTGGAAAAAGGGACGGAGCGAGGGGACTGGGAAGCCCCTCCAGCCTGTGTTTTTACGAAAACACAGGGTGCAGAAAGGGATGGGAGAGTAGTCTCCCTGAACCCTAAATGCTTTGTCTTGGCTATCCCTTTATATATATATATATATATATATATATATATATATATATATATATATATATATATATATATATATATATATATATATAAAGTCACTCACAACTTGACAATGATTGGTACAAAATAAGGACAAACAGACACACACACACAAACTGAATGTTTTGTTAGTTTTGAGTTGAGCTGAGGTGAATACTCACGTGACTGACTGCCCTTGTGGTGGCCGCCCACTTGGAAGTCATAGGGCGCCAAGTCAGTCATGATGTCCCTCTGGTAAGCACCAGCACTCCACCTAGTTTGTGGTGGATCTCAAGATTAACTTTACAAACTTTGAATACAGTAATGCTTATGTAATACAAGCACAAACAGGTATATTTGGAACAACGGTTGAGTTTAGATACTTAAGTGGATCATAAATTAAACTTACAATTTTTTGGTGTCAAAACACTACTTTACAATAATGTCATGGCGAGAACCAATCTTATAAGTGAGGAAAAATATATATCATTATTATCATTAGGGAGCTATGGTCTTTGTTTAGGTTAGATTTTGGTCAAGGTTTGGTCTGGTTAGTTTCGTTTCGTTAGGTTAGGTTAGGTTTAGGAGCAAAAAATTATGCAATAATTTAACATTTGCATATTTCATTAATAATCCAATAGTATATACATAGTCTTTTCTAACCGTTACCACTCCCTAGGTAGCTCCGTCCTCATTAAAATAACAGATATTAATGTGTCACCATTCTTTGTGTCCGTTCTCAACACACCTTTGATAGCAGTAAGTCAACACCACCACCACGTCCTCTCCCACAACACACACACATCATTACGGAGAGGCAGGATGTATATTAAACACAATAAAAAAAACCTACTTGTCACCCAACCACATCCGCTCATCTAGAACAAGACGTCACCAAGGAAAGATAAACAACACAGATAGATATAGCTATGGGTATATGGATATAGTGAGAACGAGACAAGACTAAATAAGATATGGAAAACTAAGGGAATAAACAAGTTCGACAAACATGGTTGAGAAGAGAATTTCTGATTCATTACTGATGGGAGGAAATAATGAGATAAGGACCAATGGAGGGAGAGGGGAGGTAGACAGAAGTCAACTCACCCTAGAATCTGTCAGTCACCGACAATTCAACTTCTCATTCCTCTCATTCTGTGCTTCTGTCCTTTGTTTAGGCTGGCTGCAGGACCCTTTCAAACACTGGTCCTTCACTCTATCCTCTGAGCCTCGCTTGTCACGCCGCAATGGTGAAAAAAGGACTTAAGATAAGATAAGTCAGGTAGGCCCGGACCGACAACTTACATTGCCATATATAGGCTTCAACTACTGGCTTGGACCTCAGCTTAACTAGATATTAATGGAAGCTAATTTATGCGATATGGTTGAAAGACAGAGATTCAGGATTATGTGTTGATGTTTTTTTTTTTTTACTAAATAGGTATACTATTTTATTATCAATTATGTTGATATGATGTAGTATGTTTAGTAACGTTTTTTCTGTTCGAACTGATAACATAACTGTCTAAAATAGAATATATACTTAATTAATGTTGATATTAATTGTATACTTCATTACTTTAATTATGAGATTCTACGGAAATCTCCAGTGTTATGTCTTAATTCCAAAGAGGGAACACATACACACCAACATATACACACAGTGCACCTCAGGTTCAGCTTCAGGTAGTTGTCGGAAGTCTTGCCTGTTGAATCGGCTGTCACTTGGCTCACACCTTGCTGTTGCTGACGTCAAGTCACAGTAACCTATAATTAAAAAAATAGTCCTGTATGTGCGGTGTACACTTGAGCCTCAGAGTAGCATGTATGTGCTGTGTACACTAGAGCCTCTGAGTACATTGTATGTGCAACAAGGATCTTATACAGATAAGATCCTTGATGTGCAATGTATACACTTGAGCCTCAGAGGACACTGTATGTACTGAACAGCTAGTTTTCAGTGTCTTGGGTTCATGATTGCGGCGTGATCTTTTCATTATCGCCTATCATCAAAATGTTTTGACTTCACTGACCTGAATGGCGTGTAGGAGGGCCTCATGACCAAGTGACACTAGATTGAACAGAACGTGAGAGATTTGGGTGTACAGGTAAGCTCAGACCTCCGTCCCCGAAAACAATGTATTGAGGCTAGAAATCGGGTTATAGAGTGTTACGATTAATTGCTAGGAGTACTAAAAGTAGAAGTGCTGAGGTTATTCTAAAGTTGTATTTGGCGTCAGTCAGACCTCACCTCGACTATGCAGTTAGGGTCCTCGAAATATAGAATGGATATAGAATTGTTAGTCAGTGCAGAGAAGGATGACCAAAATGATACAGGGGATTCGTAATTTTAGATATGAGAGGAGACTAAATTTTTTTTTAAATTACACTCACTGGAGCGACGTAGAGTAAGAAGAGATCTGATTGAAGGTAAAGTTTCATTATCATATTAAAAGTCGAAATCTTTAACAATACTGGAATAGTTACTCGAAAGGAACAGATAAATAATTGCATAACATACCAAATTTTTGCGCATCACAATGCAAAATAAGGCAAAGCATTCTAAAGTTACAAACTCACAAAATTAGACCGAGTTGAACGTAGCGCCGAGATTCACAATAGCGACGGCAGAGTGAAGGTAAAATTGTGTGTGCCATCAACTCGAAAATTTGTATTGACTCTCGAGAATGACACTCAAGGGGCACTCAAGGCTCAGATCCACAAGTTCATCCTCGACACCTACCAAGAAGATGTCAGGTGAGGCGTGTTACCTTCAGCTTCCACTTCGTTGCTTCAGAATGTGAATTCAATGATTCAGAGCCAAGTTATTAAGCCATGTGGGAAATCGGGCCCCAGCTAGAAGGATATTACGTGAGTTCTGGCTAGGTTGGGTAAGTTAGTTAGATTTTTTTTCGGAGATACCTGAAGTTCGATTTGGTTATATTAATTTAGAAGATATCATGTTTATTTATTAGCGTCTATCACTATTTCGTCTTTCCCCACCCAAAAACCCCGATTTCCCATAGGTCCCCCAAGATCGTTGGCATGAGGGGTTGGCATAACTTGAAAAAGAAGCATAACTTGAAAACTAGCCATTTTCAACGGAAAAGAGGTAGTAAATCAATCAATTAATTACATGTTTCACCAGAAAACATAAGGCACATCACAAAATCGTTGGTTGAGTGAAACCGCAAATTGACCGTAATTAATTTATCAAAAAACATCGCGGAATACATTTGTGTAGAACAATTCATTGTTTTGTTTTGTGGTATAAATGACACTACATAACGCTAATGAAATGTTTAGAACACACGCGGGTGTGTTCACATTTATCGTCAAGATATTGGTAACTCATTTCGCTTGCTTTATTCGTAGCAGACGAAATAAAGATACATCTCTGTCCTTCTTGGAACGACTGTTGCAATTAATTACTGCACAATAAGGCATTTTTAAGCAATTTAGCTTACTAAAGCATTTTTAAGCAATCAATTTAGCTATATACCATTACACAGTAACAGAGCGTTGTGCTCCAATATGTCGGCATGACTCTGCCGCGCAAAACAGTGATGTCACGAGCAACTTCTCTATTTGCAGTGCATTATAAAGGAAAGGAGATATCGAGTGGATCATGAAACGAATTCTTACCGCTACTGCTGCTGCTGTCTCCACCCTTGGCCACCAAGTGGGAAAGTCCTGTGGCACTAACACCCTCGCTGGCACTAACACCTTCGCTGGCACCTTTCCTCACTCCTTCCACTTAAGGTAACAATAAATAAGTGGCAGTTCAATGACTGGTTAAGGAACTATTATCTTTAATGACCTCCTTTTAGTGGTATCGGGATATCTTGTTATCTTCTTCTGTCGTGTTATCTTATACTAAGATTAAAAATATTGTCTTTTTAACGGTACTACTGGTTTAAAGAAACTTATTTAAAGAAAAGGAGGCCCTTTCTTTGATCTCTTCCTTTCATTCTCTTTTTGATTTTGAAATTTTTTTTAGTCTGTCTTCAATGTATTTTATGCTCTTCCTGGTTTTCAAGCTCATTTGTTCATATTTTCTATGTAATGCTGATGCAGTTTCTTTATTTTTTCTCCTGTCCTCCGTATATCCTTGACAGAAAAGCGTTATCGTGTTTTATAGTCTCCTATTCTGTTTGTCACAATGGGTTTCTTGTAAAATTGTCCTTGCCAAGTTTTGTTCTAATCCTGATAAATAACGTGCATGGCACCATATATTGCGTATCACACATATATATTCCTATCCCTTAGTGGTAATCTATTCGTTCTCGTCTAGAATATTATCATTGATTATGGTTTACTATCATATAGGATGTCCTTTTTTGTTTTTTCTATATACATTTAGACTTGGTTGTCCCCTTACCTCTTCCTCCCATCTTTTTGTGTCCCATCTTTCATTCTTTTCCAGCTCCTCCTTCCTCATATTTTTCATGCCACTTTCATCAACATTGATCTTTTTCCATACTTTGTCTTTTGTGTGTTTTTGACCAGATATCTGTACCCTGAAGTAACGTCTCTGCCATAACTGTCCTTATCATTTAATTTTTTCTTCCATCTAGTATGCTTTGTACACATGTGCACTGTGTTTCACCCTTTAATTCGGCTCCAGATGTTTGCGACATTACGCGGCTACATCAACAAGTGTAACTGTCATATTAATATGCATTTAACAAACCATTAAAAGTGCATAGTGTGAGCAGTGGTTCGAGTGTGTAAGTGTTAGAGAACATGTATATGATAATGTTTGATTGAATATTGGTTAAATATGAACAAAATATGTGGAAGAAAATTTTGAACATTGCCGTTCAAGATATTCAATGCTGAGATAGGACAAGAACGTTTAAAATCACTTATAAGAAAGTAGTCGCATTAGATTAATTATAATACCATCACACTAATATTGTATGAGTTACCCCAAAACAAGAACATTTAGAGTATATTAGGTATTACAACGGAAAACGACATCCGTCACATCATAAAGTGTTACCTCTTAGGTTGTGTACAGTACATCTGGTCATTTTGAGTAAGGATGACTTTGGAAATTTTGATACTTTTATGTAAGGGCGTGATAACCTGCTATTGTCATATTGCAAAAGACTGCCGTGTTGTTGCATTCCAAACTTTAAAAAAAAAAAAAAATTTAAATGTGAATTATATCAATTTTATGATATTTCCATTGTATAGTGTATGGCCAGCGGGAAGGTTTCTTTGACTGGACGATCCCCACCCTAGTGCATTGTTCTCTTCCTTGTTTACCTATATGGCTGAATATGGAAGGCGCGATGATGGACTTTATTCAATAAGCTTTCCTCGTGACTAAAATATTCTTCTTTGCCTAGTGTCATGCAGGTTAAGAGTCAAATACATTGAACAACACCACTGGTACGGTTTTGTTTTATTACTCAAAATAAATGTCAAAATCCCGTACAGCTGGGACAATTCGTTCATGTAGAATGTTATCTTAAGAATAATAATGCCCATAAAGCAGAATGTGAGTGACCGATCGTCCTCAGTCACACGTGTTAGTGATCAAGAAGATGAATGGGAATCAACAATTAGGAAGGGGAGAAAATAGATGCAACAAGGAGAAAGGATTCGGAAAGTGGGATTGGATTTGTCTTTGTTTTTCCACCACGTTACAGAAAGTCAGGGTTTCGAGAAGGAAGATATAGCGTGGTTGTGACGCAAGGAACCTCTTAAAAAAATAGAGCTGCGACGTAGAGGATTGGGTGCACGGCGTGGAGAGCTGGGTGTGGGACTGGAGCTAAGGGTATGATTAGGAGGCCTTGGGTGGGAAGCAGGGCTGGGAGTGCGAGTGCGACGTAATCTCCGCGAGGCAGGAGTGGAGCTTGGAGTAGAACTAGACACGGAAGTGGAGTTGGGGATGTTTGTGGAACGTAATCTCCGCGAGGCAGGAGTGGAGCTTGGGGTGGAACTAGACACAGAGGTGGGGTTGGGGGTGTTTGTGGAACGTAATCTCCGCGAGGCAGGAGTGGAGCTTGGGGTGGAACTAGACACAGAGGTGGGGTTGGGGGTGTTTGTGGAACGTAATCTCCGCGAGGCAGGAGTGGAGCTTGGGGTGGAACTAGATACAGAGGTGGGGTTGGGGGTGTTTGTGGAACGTAATCTTCGCGAGGCAGGAGTGGAGCTTGGTGTGGAACTAGACACGGAAGGGGGGTTGGGGGTGTTTGTGGAACGTAATCTCCGCGAGGCAGGAGTGGAGCTTGGGGTGGAACTAGACACAGAGGTGGGGTTGGGGGTGGTTGTGGGGCTTGGGCTCCGCGAAGCAGGAGTGGAGCTAGAGGAGGGATAAGAAACCGAAGTTGGGTTGGGGTTGGTTGTGGAGCTAGGAGTGATATTAGTCCGCTGCACGTCCTCGGCAGGAACGACGAAGAAGTGGTTGTTGCGATGGTAAAGCTGTGTCGCCATAGAGCAGGGAAAGGCCCAGTCCTCCCAGTTACATGTCATCGAATCCTGCAAAAGCGCAAGCGAGTCAGTAAAGAATCATTCTTGTACTGATTTGACTACGGAACATACACCAACAAAACGAACAAGGCTCCAGAAAAGAAAAGTCCTTGACACAAGAGGCATATATAAACAATGTGTGTATAATCACTTGCCACTCCCTCCTTGGTTCTGACTCCTCACACCAATATCAAACTACTACACCGTTCTAACTGCATGGGGGCCTCGATTCACCTGGGAGAAGATGGTGTATCCAGGACAGATGAATGAGAAGTGGAAGATGTCCTCGAAGTCGTACAGGTCTGGAAACAGTTGTTGCATCGGCACACAGATGTGAAATACCTGGCAGTCATTCTCTTGGTCAGCATAGTAACCAAATACCTGCCAGTGCGAAGGACGGCATAAGAAAACTGTGAGTCTCTCTCTCTCTCTCTCTCTCTCTCTCTCTCTCTCTCTCTCTCTCTCTCTCTCTCTCTCTCTCTCTCTCTCTCTCTCTCTCTCTCTCTCTCTCTCTCTCTCTCTCTCTCTCTCTCTCTCTCTCTCTCTCTCTCTCTCTCTCTCTCTCTCTTTCTCTCATGTTTTCTTAAATCAGATGTGGTTGTGTCCTTCAATATAATCATGTTGAAGTTCGTCTTTGACTCAGCGTCCTTCATTCTCTCCCGTCACACGACACCCTTGAAGACACACTCACCCGATCAATGCAGTCAAAAGTGTCGACGATGTCACGACGGATGGACGTTGCGTTATGTACCAAGCGATTCATCAGCGGCGGTAGATCCCCGCGGGCGCCGATCAATTGGGCGCCCGGGGGTGTCCGGCTCAGGACAGAGGTGGCGATAGTGTTGGCATACTGTAGGCGGGTCTCCTGGGGCAGGAACCTCCTCCTGTCGGGCGCCCCACTCACCACGCCTGTCACTGGCATGGGCGGAGCACGAAGAGTCAGTTGTAGCTGCATGTTTTCACTATTGTTGTTGTTGCGATGTGTGTGTGTGTGTGTGTGTGTGTGTGTGTGTGTGTGTGTGTGTGTGTGTGTGTGTGTGTGTGTGTGTGTGTGTGTGTGTGTGTGTGTGTGGTTCTTAAACAACAGAGTTAGTACTTTACATGTTTACGGAACTCCCAGCCCAGACTACATCTACGAATATGACATGTGCTAGGCCAATGTCTTGCATCTCCGCATCCAGTCCTATCCGCGCCTCCCCTGCCATGCAGTCCCACCTGCACCTTTCCATCCAGTACTGCTTGCGCCTCACCATCCAATCCTACTTGCGTCTCTCAATCTATATTTCTATATTCCTGCCTGCATCTCCCTTGCCACATGTCCATAAAGAAGAGGAACAATGCCGTGGTACATGGGTGAACATATTTGAAACTCGGCACATAAGAGCAATATCAGTTCTTAAGATATAAAAAAAAAAAAAAAAAAAAAATTTATATATATATATATATATATATATATATATATATATATATATATATATATATATATAATTCTACATAATTCTTGGGTACGTACCCATGGCAGAAGGCCTTTTGCACTCTCTGCTCCTTGCGCTGGACGTTCTGCGCTAGAAGGGCACGTCCTGAGGAAGCCGCTCCTTTATAACAGTCGCCATCCCAGTGTGTTTTCTGCACAAAATTCCTCCAAACAGAAACTACGCCTACTTTCTGCATATGACTGCCGTATGCAGAACAGTTTCCCAAGCACAGCGTACGCACGGCCTGTTTCGTCTTCAAAATAAATTTTAATTTTCCAAATCAAATCAAATATTTCAGAGTTTTAGTAATTGTCTTGGAAAAGAGCAGTATTTCATGAACCTTAACGTATCACAACACCGCAAATCAGTAAAAATTTACACATGGTGAAAAAGAAATGTGATAGCCACGAATATCATGTTCGTCATTGTTGAAAGTATATTGGCGTTTGTAAATCTCTATTTGTTTTAGAATAAGGACTTTTTGCTTTGTTGCCTTGTAATTTGTAGATACAAAAATTAACAGAAATTGCCAAAAGAGGTTGTTAGGTAAGATATAGTACTCTTTATTAACGCAGTTCAACAACGTTTGACATTTTAGTGCAGATTTTGAAGGGACGTGGCTTGCTAATAAAATTCTGTTTGACATGTGAATAGTACAGTGTTGTATTATTCTATGAAATCACCGCTGGATTTCATCATCAAGGCTTTTCCATTCAAAATCTGCAATAATCATATATATATATATATATATATATATATATATATATATATATATATATATATATATATATATATATATATATATATATATATATATATATATATATACACTATCAGACTTGGAGTTTAACTACACTACATAACATTACAATCTTTTATTTTTCGTTCTGCATAATTTTTGAGCACTAATAAAATCCTGAAACATTGCATTAATGGCATATCACAAAAACATTACTATCAGACATCGTCTCTTCAAATGTACAATAGTTTGTTGAACAAGAGCAATCCGGTGAGGTTGTTCAAATCTAAAAAGTACAAGATAACAATGCAAGATGCCCTTATACCGTAACTTAGTGAGATTTACAACGCTAATTGTGCCTTCCAAAAATGATGAACGTAAATCTTGTTGCTATTATATTTATCTTATATTATGTTTATATTCTACTTTATCCTATTATTGTTTCAACATTCTCTTATGTTGGAGATAAGGAAAATGACAATGTAACATCTTGCATAGTGGGATACGTTTCCTCCCATGCCACTTCTCCACAGACGCCATGACTCCTTCATAAAATCATGTGTGTTTAAAACACAATAAGATGCACTAAGACTCAAACACTAATGTATGTACATAATGTGCTCACAACATCAGACGTTTTCCTTGCCCTATCACTGTTATTTAGATTGCAATCACAAAATATGAACATCATAAACATTCTTACAAATCAAGCAGAAACAACCTGGTTCGTGTGGCAGACCATTGCACGGTGCTGCGGGTGACGTACCTGCCAGCAGCAGCCACACGATCATGGCACTCCTGCAAAGCCAGAGAAAACCTCACTTGTTATGGACCGAGGAGAACACTGGCCAATACATCTCAATAATATCTATTCATTTATTTTCATTCAACATTAAGTATCAAGTTCAAGATCTAAACCAAATTTCGTTCTTTGGTTTCCAATCACGTGACTCGAGATTGACAGGTTAATACTGCAAGTTGTACATCATATTTTGGAACTATTTATAAGGAAAACTCTTTATGTTACTCATCGCATGTCATTATAATAAGTGAAACATTAAGCTAGTTTAAATTATTCCTCATTTCCCCAAAGCAGAGCCTATAGAGGTAATTATTAAAGTAAGATTAACTTGTGAAGAAAACTCTGGAAGCCGGGATGATGTCTCTGTAATTGTCTGTTTGTATTTATAGTGTCTGTGTTTTGTTGTTATTTATCCTTAATATTAAAATATTAAGATATTAAAATAATATTAATTTTGAGATTGATTTCTTCTACTATTCTATCAACTTAAAGTTGAACACAACTAACAAGTTATAAATGGACATGAAATCTCAGCTGGGAATCTGGATTTTATTTCCACCAAATCAATACGTACGTATTTTTTTTTTTACAAAATGCTATTGTAAGAAGGGAATTGTACTGATGGATTATGGTGACATTAATCTCCACAGCTATGTATCACTACTTGAACCCTAAACAGGAAGGGCTACTGGCCGAGGGTCACTCTAGGCCTTACCTCAGAACTATGCAAGCTGCAGCTACCAGTTTCTTGTGGGATTGCAGTACTTGTTTGATAAGTAGACACTGAGCATGCTATTGCTTAAACCCAAAATTCGTTAAACATTACGCGCCTTCTAATCAAGTCGTAACGATCGCTTTTTTCCATAATAATATCCACATTTGCAGCCTAGACTTGTCCTAGAGTTGTAAACCGGTGTGTCGGCGAGGAGCCTCTGATGTGACTGATCTGACTTAATCCTCGTGTCCTAGACCTGTATGTGGAGTGCCTCAGGCCTCAGGTTTTCTCCACATCTCGTTATTGTGGACACAGGTTCGGCGCGGGTGACATGTGCACGATTTATTGACGACAAGGCCACTATAAATTAGGCTGTTTTTTGATTCTTCAATTTATTTGAACAAGCAAGTTTGAGTCCCAGCGAGGGGAGATTATCTATTTTATGATAATCCCCACCAAGGGTCAGGAGGAGGCGTCCGCATTGACCTTCAGAAAATGAACAACAGCAAGATTGTAGACAGCATTCCAAGGGCTACGTCACCGGAACCTTCAAAGAAATTTAATCGCATGGGAATATTTTCTTTCAACAAAACAATAAAAAACGGTATTAAGGGAGGACAGGTCGCTTCAGGACAATGATCTTCTTAACGGTACGTGGGGGAGGGGGGGGTGGGAAGCAGGTCTGGCCCGGGTGTCACACAAGAAGAGGTATGGGCGGGCAGACGGGGCGGGAGGGCACGGTGAGCTAATGGTAGGGCGACGGTGGAGGAGTGGAGTGATGGCCGCCACTCCCTGCCACCACGGAGTAAATGAATAGATGGTTGAGCACTGTTATCACCTAAGATTGGTACAAGTAATTTGAAGAAACCACGACCCTCGGACATGTACGGGAAACTTTGAACGGTGGTTAGTCGACAGATGGTGATGACACGACATCCAGACACGGCCACACATAAAGACACCAATTCTCGTGATTACCGTCATGATGTAATACTAGAACGTGTTGCAGAAAAAAGACGAAAAAAAAGAAAGTTTCTCCTCTTCCGTGGTCTTTTGCACTTGAAATATTATAAGAGTGACTATTTTATTCGGCGCAGATCTTTTCTTTAGAGGATTTCACAGAGGACGCACAGCACAACCGTTACGGCTTCCACTGCTGTGTTGTGCTGTGCTATCACCTTAGCGGGCAAGGCAAAGCAACGCAAGTACAGCAACACAGCTGCCACACCCTCAGAGGCGGGGTGTTGTTGTTGTTGTTGTTGTTGTTGTGCTTCTTTTCTTTTTTTTCTTTTTTTTTCTTATTATTGTTATTATCATCATCATCATTATCATCATTATCATTATTATTATTATTATTATTATTATTATTATTATTATTATTATCATTATTATTATTATTATTATTATTATTATTATTATTATTATTATTATTATTATTATTATTATTAATACTATTCAACTGATTTATATGTCTTTATTTTTCTATACTCGCACATACACCTAATGAATGTAAAAAGGAATACCCTTACAGAATAGATAAGTTACCGAAGGGATGTCTATACTAGTGTGTTGTAATCTATAGACCTCATCAACATTCATTATGTCGTTTGTTCGCGCAATATTTATAGTCACATTGTTCACACCAGGAAAGAAAAAGTAAAAAAAAAAAAAAAAGTTGGGCTACGTGAGCGGCCTGTTGATATTGTATTATTATTTTTACTTTAGGGTTGTTGACTGAGGGGGCACGGGAAGGGAAGGGGAACATTGTTATGACGCAACACCTGCACCAACACAGGTACAGTCTTCATAAAGATGTGTGGGCGAGTGTGGGGTGAGGTGAGGAGGAGGGAACAGAATGGTTGATGTGGCCTAGGACACGGACGTAAAGGTGTATTAGAAAGAGAAAAAGAAAGAGAGAGAGTGGGAAAAAAAAAGATGATTGAGCAGAAAGTAGAAGTTGCGGCGCCTTAGGCAATATCGTGTCCCAAGCCAGTGTGACCAGGACTCACCTGGTAGGGGCGAGATGGCGTCTTGGCTTGTGCCTGGCCGAGCTGCTGCATCCCACACACCACCACTCGAGACTCACTCCTGCATCCTCAGTCTGATTCAACCATCAACCACCTCTTCGCATTATCATCATTACAATACAAACAGCTACTAGCAAGGGTGTCGTTAGGCGGGTTAACGGATATACACAGTGAACGTACCAGGAGCCGCCAATCGCTGCCGTTGCTTCACCGAGCAGGACTTTATATAGACTGGTTGGTTCCTCCCCCACGCGGCCACCATTCCCTCCCGCCGGCAGGACAGGCAAGCCAGACTGGAGAGAATACTAATGGGTGCAAGGTTCGCTGGGAGGAGGAGGGAGCGAAAGGGGAAAACTAATATTTCCCGAAGAACTAGAAGGGGTTTAAAACATGATTATTTTTCACTCTTCAAATGAAAAAGTGTGTGTGTGTGTGTGTGTGTGTGTGTGTGTGTGTGTGTGTGTGTGTGTGTATGTGTGTGTGTGTGTGTGTGTGTGTGTGTGTGTGTGTGTGTGTGTGTGTGTGTGTGTGTGTGTGTGTGTGTGTGTGTGTGTGTTATTTCTAACATCTTATTATTGTTGTTATTTTGATATTTGTTTGCCAGTCAATATGGTTTGCTGTGTATGTTTTACAGATTTTTTACTCATTTAACAACATACACGATACGACGCTGTAGTTGGAGTAGAAAAAAATAAACATACATCAAGTATATTGTAATTTTCATGCGAGAATTCAGTTAATGTGAAGTTTTAGTTGTTCATTATTTGTTGGCTAATGGTTACTGTCACTATCAATTCATATATTGTTAATCAATTAATTAATCGATCAATCGATTAATCAATCAATTTATAAAGTATTCTTTCTGTGTACTTATGTGTAAATTTGTAGCTGATGCAGATGTTTGAAGCGACAGATTATTTTGATACTTTAAAACAACAGTCCAGAGGCAGTGTCTCGCAACAATCTATCATAGTGATAACGAAACTTGATATGTAAACATGAATGTTTGCAAAAAAATTCGAAGATAAAACTACACAAACAAAGATATAAACGACTTTTCCTTTGTAGGCGAGAGTTTTCAACAATGAAGTCACATGTGCAACTACATGTGTGCATTTTCATGTGCGTAAGGCACATAAAAATGCACTACAGGATGTGTACTGCATCTGACGAATTTAATTACATTATCAAAAACACTG
>JAXIVD010000501.1:117500-140000 GCA_036785275.1 Cancer borealis | reverse complement strand
CTTGTCTGAGGACACACGTTAATATAGTTGAATGTTACTTATCTAGATAGCCACTTTATCTTCCAACACAAATGTAAGTGAGATGCAGTTCATCTGAAACACAAGCTGAATAATTGTTATGGGCTAGAAAAGAAAAAAAGTAACATGCAAGTGAAGTTATTGGATATTTGCACAAAGAGGTGACCAAGTCTGATGTCAGTGTCAATGGATATATGTAGACATTATGTGAGTTTACTCCATTTCATAACTTCCAATAACCTTTGTGCATAGCACGGAAGAAAACTATTGATAATGGTGACTAACTTAATATAATGGAGGGAGAATTTCCAAAGTAAATGAAATAATTAGTTAGACTAATTTTTCTGAGAAAAACAGAGATATAGCATTCTCATACATGTATACATATATACATACTGAACAATTTATCTCATGTCTTTGACCAGACTGTTCTGGAGCCTGATAATGCAGCCTTACAGACTCAAGTTCCTAATGAAGTTCTCAATATGAACAACTGCAAGGTTTGTTTTGTTTTGTGTAATGATCTGACAGATCTGTATAATGTTGTCCAATATAAGCTGAAGTACAGTATTTATTGTGCAACATACTCCAGCAGGTGATGTGCTAGTTTTGAAGGGAAACTTGTAGGGAAAATATAAGTATACCTCTCACATCACATCATAACCCAAGTTACAGTTTTATGTTGTCAGAAGATAACAGAAAAAAGTCTTACCCTGAATTGCCTTTGAATATATCTACATATACACTATACCTATACTACTACCTATAATAAGTTTATGGACATATTTCATTGTTACTGTTTTAAACATATTCATCTCATTGCCATGTCATTTTTCTTTCGGTCATTCACAAAATGATACTGGGTATAGTATTCCTGCCACATGTACTGCAGCACACAAACACTGGAGGTGCTGTTCTCATCCAAAGCCACCCAATATATATCAATCATATTATATCAACTATATTGATGGACTCATTCTCATTTAGGAAATAATTTGTTGTTGTTTTGAACTTATTCATCTCCCTTCCTATGTCACAAATTCTTTGAACCACTTGCAACATACTGAAGAGAAAATTTGTATAAAAAGCGCTAGGTGCCTGCATTGCACATACACAGAAGTGCTGCCTCCTGGCCAAGCCCAGCAGTTCATATTGATAGACTTTCACTCAGGGATGAACTGAATGACCTAAGTGTTCTTGGTGATTATTATGAAATTGCTCATTACCTTCATGTGTTATGGTTTTTATGGATCAATGTTTACATAACTCAACGAATTTCTCCTCACCATCCAGAAGCTCCCATTGCAGAAATAACAAGTGCATCTTCCCCTTGATATTACATCCAACCATCCCACCCAAACCATGGCATAACAGGTGCATAGTGTTGAAAGGGGCTGTTATCTGGGGAAGAAATGTGAGTTTTGTGTTGATATAGATGGTAATTATTGCTGATGAAAATACCAAAAAAGCAGGATTGTTCAGTCAGTAGTCATCACTTCCTGAGAGTCAATGGCTTAATGGACAGTTAATTACAAAATACACTATGAGGTTCCATTACAGCTGACATGTATCTCAGGAAGACGTTCACATAAAGCCGATATATCTTTTATTATTGCTTAGGCAAACTTAATACCTAGAGGTAACTGATTTATATGATATATATATATATATATATATATATATATATATATATATATATATATATATATATATATATATATATATATATATATATATATATATATGCATGCACAACCTTGATAATTTATTCCTAATAAAACTGGCAGTAAGCAAAAATCAATAAAATATATTCCTAGCTAGACATGATGTCAAGAATGAAGCACTTGTATGTGATGGTTTATAAGTCCGGGTGGTTAAGTTGCACTGTGGTTCAAAAAACACATCTGTTAAAACATTTGTAAGAACAAAGGTAATTCTATTTTTTCATATTCAGTATGTGTTGTAATTATCAACTGATATTATATTATGTTTTAGAAGTAAGAAAATCATATTTTTATCTAGTTTGAAAGGAATCTGAAAGAAACTATAATAGTGAGTGTGCCTATGCTTCGATAAATAAAAGTTAGCAAATGTTTTTTTTTTCATATACTTCCTTATGAATGATAAAGGAAAAATGTTACTTAGATTCCATAGAGCAAGAAGTTTTGAACTTATTACATGAGCAAGAAGTTAATGAGTGAATCTCAAGACTAACTTCCACACGAAGGGCAAATGCACGGCGGGCAGACACTGTTACCAATTTTGTAGTATGAGTGGCGATCACGAGTGTGGATGACGTCATAGACGAGGAAACCACGGGCAAACCATCGAAGTGCCCGTGTCCGTTGTTGAGGCACTGGATGGGCGCCTAACTAGGAACCACGTTGCCAGACACACGATGTTACAAGTCAACACCGTGCCCTCCGTGGGTATCTGTATCTATTGTTATTCGGTTTTCCAACCATTTTTTACACCATTGTTTCTTCTCTCTCCTGTCCTTTTTCTTCTTGCAAATAGCAATAATTATTGTACACAAAGCTATACGTTTAGCTTTAACTGTCCGGCGACCCATGTTGTCGTACCGAACACACAATTTTTAGCCCACTGGCCGACGTTGCCTGACACAGCTCTGACTGTACTCTGCCCTCTGCCCGTCGTCCGGCCCAAGTCATACGTTCGCCTGCCTGTGCCTACTGCCTGCCTTAATTGGACTGTTTGATCTGGTAACACTGTTTCAAAGCGAGAGAATTACGGGCAAATCAGAGTGCCCTTCGTGTGGAAGGGGCTTTATAATATGTGTATGTGAATGTAATTGATAGTGAAACACGTGGTTGAGGTGCAGGACAAAAGACTGGTGAAGAGCTTACTTGTATAATATGATATTTTGAACCTAACACCAGCCTTGGCGGTGAGTGCAAAGGTGGTACAGATCATCATTCTTTATAGCTGAAAAGATGCAGCGAACACAACTATGTTCTATTAATTAATCGCTTCTGAGGAGCCTGACGACTAATTGCTTGGTGGTGTTAGCAAGTTTATTTATTTATTTATTTATTATTTTTTTATGGAGGTGTTGCTGAGAGAAACTTTAAACATATCTTATTGTGTATTTTGCTTTCGTCTCGGCCTTCACTTGGAATGACGTTTACTTGACTGAGGGGAAACTATTCGCCAAGAAGAGTTTTCATTACTTTCCCTGTTTTGACAAAGATCGACTAAAGAGTTTTTATAATTTATTCAAATAGTTTTTTGAAGACGATATATGATAGGCTGTTGTTTCTTCCCACTTCTTTATTTCGTTTCACTACTCTAGGTCTTAATGAAGTTTTTCAAAATTTTCGTGAATATTGAAAAAAATGGATGTAAATGTGCATGTGAGCCTTTTGGGATAGCATAATCATCAAGGCAACAGAGAGTAGTGCTTGGAAGGAAGTAGGGACGGGCAAAGTACGGGATTTCTGGTAATCATGGGTACGGGTACCCGTCCCTTTACTTTGATTGAAGTTCTGGTAGAATCACCACGGCCAACTTGCTAGTTCGCCGCCTCCACACATTTTTTCAGCCTTCATATATTGCAGTTGGTTGACTATGCAGTTTGATGTTGCACCCCGTGGACTTGGGCTGTGTGGAATGGGAGGCTCGTCTGGTACATCTTTCAGGAATTTATCGAGCCTCCTTTTGAATGCTTCAGTGCTGCATCTTGTTGCGTCCCTGATTTCCCTCGGCAAATAATTGAAGAGTCTTGGACCGAAGTTGTTAGAGTTCCGCTTCAACTGTTTTTAGTCGTTGTGAGACCGAGGTGAGAGCTTTTCTGCAGCATGTTCTCCCGAACCTGGGGTGGGTCTGGCTCTTGACAGCATCTTCCTCCCGTGGAGATGGACAAGGCACCATACCTTCGATGATCTTCCAGGTATATATAATACAATAGAGCTCTCTTCGTCTTTGTAGGGAGTACATGCCCAGCATCTTAAGTCGGTCCCAGTAGCTCAGGGATTCATTGGTTATTTTCCTGGTGAACACCCTCTGAACCTGCTCCAGCTCCTGTATATCTTTTATCCTGTAGGGGCACCATAGCTGACATGCATATTCCATTTTTGAGACCATCAGGGACTTCCAGAGAGGGAGAAGATGATTTGGGTCTCTTGACAGGAAGGTACGGAGAATCCAGCCTGACATCTGTTTGGCTGTTTTGGTGACGTTTTGGATGTGTTCACTGAAGGTGCAATCTTTACTCATCCACACTCCGAGATCTTTGAGGTAGTCCTTCTCTTCAATGGGATCTTTACCTGCAGTGTAGGTATTTTCCTGCAGGATTTTGTTGGTACCATATAGTAGTATTTCAAAATTTTCGTTGTTGAATGACATGTTTGTCGATGCCCATGTGTATATCTTCTCTAGGTCCCCTTGTAACACCTTAATATCTTCTTCCGTTCGGATGGCCTTGGGAACCCTAGTGTCATCTGCAAATGATGTAACCCTCGAGTGTGTCACTCCCTGGTTGATGTCCCCTATCATAACAAGAAACAGAAGAGGGCCAAGTACCGATCCTTGGGGTACACCACTTATTACCTCTGATCTAATGGATTGTGCACCCTCCACCATGATCCTCTGGACTCTCCCAGTAAGGAAGCTATGGATCCAGGTTCCGAGCTTCCCACTGATTCCCCTCTCTTTCAGCTTATGGAGGAGAACTCCGTGATCCACCTTATCGAATGCCTTAGCGAAATCTAGGAATATGACATCGACATTTGTTCCGTTTTTAACCTCTTCTAAGACATTGGAGTAATAGTCTAGGAGCTGGCCGGCCAACCCGGGATACCCGGGTAGGTCCTGGGTATCCGTCACAAACTACCACCCGCCAGCGCGCGGTGGTCCCGGGATCTATCATCTAAGTTGAGAAGATTACCGGGCGGGTACCCGGGACATTGGCGGGAGTTAATTACCTTTTTGTCAGACTTTTGAATAATTTTGAATACTTGTATTGGATTGTATGTGCAAATGTCGCAAACTTGGTGTGAGGCACCTTTATGTGTAGATGGTGCTAGGTGCTCAAATGGGAATGAAAATTGCTTAGATATGTTGCGTATGTTAGATATACGTATTTACAAGTAGAGGTGCCTGAAAATTGTTTAAATGCAACTTAGAAACCAAAGTGGTCACTGTGGTTCTAAACAGATACATTATGTTTTTTCCCTTAATTTATGATTAGTATGGCAAATAATATAAAAAATTCCTTGATTAATGGAATAAAGTCTGCGCGATAATGATGTCGGCTACACATACAGCACATAATTACGTATCCCTTCTCAAAATGGTAATTGAATCCATTTATCCTAACAGCAAAAATATCAAGATTAATTTTCTGATCCAATAATGGGGATAAATAAGTATTTGAGTATAATTTGTCTATTTGAAATGATCACCGTAACCGTAATCTGTTTGTCAACATCACCGCCGCGCGCTGCTCAACGATCCTTCTGTGTAACCATTCATACCTTATTATTGAAAGTACAAGCATATCTGGGAACCCTATTTTCTCGCAGAACTATGTGGAAATATCTATGTAACTGTTGTGGAAGAGAATTGTAGTTTCCAGAGAAGGCAGCGTCATAGTAAAGAATAAGGAAATCAGTGTGTCGGCATGGCAGAGCACGGCCACCTGGGGCTGCGGGAGGTGCTGCCCGACCAGTCTGCTCTGCTGCACTGGAGGAACATTACCATCGATACTGGTGGGTGGTATAATGCAGCAGACACACGTATATATGTAAATGTGTAGAAATTATTGTCTGGGACTCACCAAGATTGAAACCACTTTGGGTAAACTTGGGGTGGTCTTGTGGGCTTACATGCAGGTAGGTAGACGGACAATACAAGGTGTAGTATTTCTGCATAACTACTACTCATACGATATCGATATAAAAATGAAGTCGGACATACTATACATAGTGTACTCAACACATCTGGGAAGGTTTCAAGCGGTGCTCACCATTATTTACCTGGTAAAGCATCTTTCAACTTATGTTAGGTTGATTATGTTATGAAAGGTTATTGTTGGGTTAGGTTTGATTCTTATATAAGCTTTTTATATTTTATTACCCAAAAGTTAGGCATTTCACCCTAGATTTTTTTCTTCCGGACTGCCATATTATGGCTTATATTTGATTATAATGGCGAGCACCGCCTGAAACCTCTACAGATGTGTTGAGTACACTATGTATAGTATGTAGGACTTCATGTTTATATAGATATCGTCCGAGCAGTAGTTATGCAGATTTACCCAAGGTGTTATTATTTTGTGCTGGTGTTGGCAGGGTAAGGGAAGAATGAGTATTTCTAAAGTAACTTGGCTGTTATATATATATATATATATATATATATATATATATATATATATATATATATATATATATATATATATATATATATATATATCACTTACATTGATTGTATGTGGCATTAGGGAATTTCCTTAATCCTTAGTTTAGGGTGTGGGTGTGGGTGTCAGTTTGGCTAGATGGGTGGGTCTGTGTTGTGATGGATGCTGCATATGTGTACATGCATACATTATATATGTGCACATGGTGTGTGTTTGTGTTACAGGTGCCGCTCAGAGCACACTTCAGGACATCAAGGTGCCTGAGTATGGAGGTGGTTACGCCTTCAACCCTGTGTGTTCCACCACCCGCAACAGATACCTCTTTTGGTGAGTGTTGCACCATTGTATTGTTAAGTGAAAGCTTGTGGTCAGTTAAGTAGAGCGTGTTTCTTGTAATTTCCATTCTAATCATTGCTTAACATCATATAGTTTTTTTACAAGGAGTCACTAGTTATAGGGTCCAGACACTGAAAATAACTAGCTTAAAATTGTGTATGGCCGAAATTTGTGTTATATATTAATTTTGTTAATATATTTTTTGATATAGATGTTCTTAAATTGATGTTGAAATTATTTTTTATATATTCTCAACACGAAATTGTAATTAAGTTTGTTTTGTGACGTGTGATTGGTTTTGTGGCGTGGATGATGTGTGAGCAGGCGAGTGTGTCATGACTTGGTGGAGCTGTGGGAGGAGAGTCTGGACCAAGACTTCACCAACAACCACGTGCAACTCAGGTAACTAAAAGGATGCAGTGCAGACACAGTACAGGAATATATTTTGGTACTTGAAGTAGTAAAACCATGCAATGCAGCAGATTATAGTGATAAGTATATTATAAATGGAATAAAACAGCTTAGAAAACTTAAGGTGACGTCAACTTGAGAAATACTTATATCATGGGATGCATTCTGGCACTCCTGTTACAAGGCTAAACTTAAGAAGATTTTTACCTATATTTTGTCAAACTTGTAATGCATTTGTAGGTTTGCTGATACCCCAGTCTTGGAGGGACTGAGTGTGCATGAGACACAGCAGCATGTGTTCATTCTGTTGGCCACTGTGTCATCAGTGCACAGATTCTGCTTGCCTCACCCTCAGGCCTTTCAGCAGGTGAGTCGAGGTTGTATGAATATATGACAATGTTATTTTTTGTTCATGTATCAAAGCCTAATGCATCTTCAAATTAGTATCATGTGTTCTTACTTTATATTGTTACTCATCAACATGTTTTGTGTTTTATTGATGAAGTCATCTATGTGTTTGTTTACAGGGAAGCAAAGGCCGTCCCCAGTCCATTCTTGGCGATCTCACTTTCCAGTCTCTAAAGGACAACCATCAGCTTCACATTCTCAACAACAGTGCTACAGGTAGGTTGATTCATCTCACTGGCTCCTGCTGTAGAGACCATTGATTTTTGATGTGCATAAATTATATCAAAGAAAATCTTTATTAAGTGTGTGTTTGTGGCAGGGGAAGGCCTACCTCACACAGCTGGCACTCACTTTGTGGCTAGTGAGGGTGCGGCAGTGTTTGTGTTGGGTCAGGCAGCAGGCACACTCTCTGTGGTGAGGATGGTGGACCCTCCTGTGGGTGTCACCACACACACTATCAAGAACACTTCCATCGTCAACAGGTTCTTCACTGGCTTCATCCCAGGCATGTTCAAGTGAGTGGTGCATCATTATGCTCCTCTACTAATGGGAAGCCGGGTGGCTCTGTGGTACAGTGCTCGGCTCATATAGATTACGAGTTTGATTCTGGTTCATGGCAGCTCCTTGGTGAGAGGGGAAGTGCATAGCAGAACTTTATGGTCTACTTAGTTCAGGGGAATTATTCAATCGCCATTAATCCTATACAAAAAGTATTATATCATGTAGAAGGTAGCAGAAGGGAGAATGAGAGGATTAGAATATGTAGGTAGGGAATATAAGAACAAGAGTAAATGGAAACTTCTGCTGTGGTCATCCCTTGGGGGGAAGCTCTTAGGGACAGGCATCAGATATAGATGAATGGATAGATTGATTGATCAGTCGCATAACAAAGAAGTCATATAAACTGAACCCGCATATATCAAAGAATTGGTGTACTCCAGCATAGGCAAGTTGTTCCTCGTGTGTAACAGAGGACAGGAACTAGTGTGACCACCAACATGATGGCTGAGGTGGTGTGTTTGTTAAGTGTGGATGGTGTGTGTATGAACCCCAAACCTCATCTGTTATCAAGTCTCCCCATTATTTAACAATGGTCTTTGTTTCCCAGAGGAGGAGTGGAAGGGTGTGAGACGGTGACCAGTGTAGTGGTGGGAGAGGTGGCAGCTGGGGAGGTGGTGGCCGTGGGAGTGTGTCGGGATGCACGGGTCCGGGCCTGGTGCTGTTCTCGCTTCCAGTGTGTGCTGCATCATGATGCCTTGGAGAACACTGCTGAGGCTGGCTCCAGGCTCACACCAGGGGGTGAGTTCACTTTTGCTGAAATCCATTGTGAACATTGTGACTAAGTGAATAGAACAAAAGTGAAATGTTATATTCTTATCAGCCATAATAAAATAATAGATATGTACAAGTTATGTAATGCCTTTCTATATGCCTTTGCATTTGTTATCTTGTACTTTTTCTTGTATTAAGAGTGTTATATTGTGCTTTGTAAAACGTGGTGGTTGTTTTGATGTTGTAGCCCAGCGTCACCAAGTGAGAAAGACAGGGGAAGGGGAGAGCTCTCTGGTGGCAGTGTTCCTCACATTCAGTGAAAAGCATCTGTTACTACTGTACCAGCCCACTATGGTGCAAGGACAACTCTCCCTCACCCACCTCAAGACACTCTACCCACCACAGGTCAGTAGGCTCCAACAAGGTATTAGTAGTAGTATTTTAGTGTAAATATCTTGTTGAATGCACAGTGGAAATTATAAGAAAGATTGAAGTTTATTAAAGATTAATTATTTGAGGCTGTTATCCCCAATACAAGGCATGCAGACACACACCCACGTACACGTATGTACATATAAACTCCTTCCACTTAGCCCTTAGACCTTCACAGGAGAAGAGAAGTACATCCACACAAACACAGGGTGATTAAAAAAATATATGATTAAATACAAGAAAGATGCCAATGTATCTTAAGTTATAATTTAAAGAAGTATTTCAACTTTAATGCTTATGGCACTACTGAGTCACAGTTTGTAAGGGGAATAGACATAGTATACAGTGATTACATTTGTATTGCCAAGTAGGATTGGCAAACAGTAATTCATTAGAGTATTAGTGATGATATTCATCTTTTCCCTCCCTGGACCTCTAGTATGACCTGGTGGACATGAGCCTCACGCCTGCCTACCTCTGGACACTGTGGACAGACTCCTCCAATGAGACACAGGTGAGTGCTCCTTTAACCCCTTCCATGATGAAAGTAATGATGATGTCCATCATACAAAAAGATCCTGGAGTTTGCAGTATTTCTCTTGTCATATTTTAGTCCTTAAACGATAGTCATCATTTCTGTAATGAAACCCTCCTTGGTTTACTTAAATGGCCATTGTTTCTAGAATTAGGCTTTTGTATAACCTTGTTGTTGCCTTACAGCTGCTGTATGCTGCTGTAGAGGGTGGAGAGGATAGTCAGCAGGAGCCTCCTGGGCTGTGCTCTGTGGTCTTGGAGCCCATGCCAGAGAAGGAGGTACCAATCACTGATCCCTTTCTGGACCTTCGGGAAGTTTACCTTCGAGAACTTTTTGTGCCAAATCGCTTCTCAGCACACACTCTCCGAAAGGCTTTAGGGGTAAGCTATATTTTTTATGACTCTGGTGATTAATATTTTTTTATGTATTAGTATATGTTGGTGTATTGGTTAACATAGTCGGCTCACAAGCAACAGGCACGGATGAAGACAGTTTGGGTATTTCTCCTTCCACACTGCAGCCCTGTTCACCTGACCAAGAATAGGTATACATATTAAGTTGAGGAGCTATGACGTGTCTGTTTTTAACTATGTATGATATAGAAGAGAAGTGTGGGTTTTGAATCAATATTATGCATTCTGTAGTGAATGCAACTTAAAAACCTGAGTATTTATTAATATTTGATCCAAACCAGAAACACATTGTCTTGGTTAAGCCCTGTTAATGGGGATATAAAACAGGTGTATAGATTGATAATAATGTATTCAACTGCTTGGTGAATGAAATCATGGAATTGAAGGACACAGAAGAATATTTGCCATGACCAATATAACAAACAACACTTTGAAATGTAAATGTAAGAATTAGTTCTGCTATTCAGCAGTTCTGCTGCAATTTCCAAAGGAAAACAAACACAAAATACAAGTAACCACTGCAATTAGATGAAGAAGAATCTTTTGTTGTGTTTAGGTGGAAAGTGAGTGTATGATTGTTGCTCATTTGGAAGAAGTATTTACTTGTGAAGTCATTGTTATAATTCTTAGTATTACTGGGTAAGGTTACTACTTTGCACCAAATTTTCGAGTTTTAGGCTATACTTAGAAAAATAATGTACTTCTTGCTGCAATTCTCAGATACAGGATCCATGTGAACATTTTTTCTTCATTGCCATTCTTGTCATGTGTTCACCACACTCAAATAGATCTACCGACGGAGTATTGATCTGGCCAGCCTGGGAGACCGGGGAATGGCAAGACTACAAGAGGAGGTGGAAGCAGCTCTACGGGATGAGGTGGAGGCCAGGGTGACTTCAGTGCTGTCAGAGGAGGAGGTGATGCAGGTGACTCATGAAGTGTGGGCCACCTTCTACTCCCACACCCTCCAGTACCACCAGGTGAAGGATGCTCCTCCTATTAGGGCCATAACAATGGCATAAACATAAATCTTGGAACTTTGTAATGATTATATATATATATATATATATATATATATATATATATATATATATATATATATATATATATATATATATATATATATATATATATATTCTGCTTGTAGTATGATTGTACAATTTAAAGTGACATAAGCTACAGTGAAGATATTTGTTGACAGTTGAAATTTTTACAAAGTTGTCTTATTTCAATTTAGTTTCTCAAAATGTTGATTACCATTTTACTAATAAGTTGATGTGTTTGATGATCAGGTTGGTCAGAAGCCCGTGGGTGTGGTGGGAGGAGTTGGTGTGGTGCGGAAGCAGGTTGTGTCCTGGGTGAGGCCTGTGGATGTTGTGGAGGTGATGGTGCTGCTGCCATTAGAAGAGCTTCAAATAGGGGTATTGGCTTCTGTTGTGGGGGAGGACAGCTCAACTGGTCTAGTTAGTTTGGCCCGTCCTCTACGCCTGCTACGCCAAGCACTGCCACCAGAGCAGGCAGCTGCGTTTTCCCTGGACTTGTACCACCTGCAGCCTCCTGACTGCCTTGCAGAAGCCCTCGCTTCTTCTCTCTTAGCCCACGACCCTGCCCTCTCAGCTGCCCTTACCCGCCACCTTGCCAGTCTCCCTGGCATTGTATCTGCTCTCTGGGCCTATCTTCATACCTTGCAGTTAGACCTTGGCCTTCCAGATGCCCTGTCTCAGGGTGATAATGGAGGGTGCCCGGGAGGTGCAGTTGCAGGGCTGTTGGCAGGCCGGGCAGGCGCTGCTGTTGTGGGTGCAGTTGTAGGACAGGTTGCCCAAGTGAGATTCCAGCTGTGTCGGGAACTACTGGTACTACAACAAGCAGCTCTGCAGTTGCCACCGACCTGCCTTTCTGTGGAAGCATCTGCCACTATTAGGTCCACTCTGCTGCCCAAGACAGCACTTCTCACCCAGGCCTATTTAGCCTTGCTGCATCTGGCCACCGCTCCAGCTGAACGGCCGGCCCAGGCTACTTTGGAGACAGCCCGTCGTCAGCTGGCTGTCCTCACATTGGGCTCTGGTCCTTCCCTCCCCACTCAGGCCCGCCCTGCCACTGTATTGGAACTGTTTTTCCTGGGGAGTGGCGGGGATGAGGCACGGGCACTGGCCTGGCCGGCTTTAGAGCAGGTGTGGGGCAGGGCTTCTGGCTGGGCTGCATTGGTTATGCCTCTGGCTATAACATTGGCTCAGCTGGCCTGGCCCATCAGTCGCTGTCTTCTTCTTCTGGAATGGATGGTTTGGGCTGGCCAGCATGCAGCAGTGCAGCAGTATGTGCGCCTCCTTCAGCCATGGTGTGAATGGAACAGCTTTTCCCGCAAATTCCTGCTTGGAGTGTCCTTGTTGAATCAGGGAGAGGCAGGGAAGGCAGCCCAGCTCTTGATTGGAGCCATGGAAGGGGTACTGGCGGAGGACTTTCTAGGGGTGCGAGTGGCTGGTGGGGCTCCAGACACACCTGCTGACCAGCTGCGCATTACCTACTGTCTGAGGGTGGTGCGCTTGTTGGAGCAGGCAGGACAGCCAGCTCTGGCCTTGCATGTAGCCCAGCAGGGAGTGGCTATGGCAGCTCCCCAAGAGCCTGCCCTGGCTGCTCTTTATTCAGTGGTGTTTAAACATGAATTGGATCTCCACCACCATGATGAAGCTTTCACTGCCCTGCTGGCCTGTCCTGATCCACAGCGGCGACGGGACTGTTTACGCCAGCTGGTGGTGGCCCTCCATGACCGCAGGTAACAACTGCTAAGCTACTGCATGTTTGTCAAGGGGAATAGATCGCCATTCCATTAACCCAACTCTTCATACAGTATTTCTGTGCATAACATGACCTACCTATATACCAGGCTGTTATCATACTAAAGAGGGGTAGGGAGGAATAAAATTAATTGATTATTAGGAAATCAAAGCAAAACATTTACAAACATTTATGAGCTAATTTTTGGCGAAAAAAATATGGGTATTGATTAGTAGTGTATTGTCATTCTGCAAACCTTAACCACTGACTGACCCCCAGGTGTCTGGGTACTCTGGTTGGGTACCAGTATGGAGGGCTGGAAGGTGAAGTAGTCACCATCCTGGAGAATCGTGCTCGTTCTGCTGACATCCTCCTCAACAACTACTACCATATCCTTTATGCCTTCCATGTGTCCAAGCACAACTACAAAAAAGGTACTTTTTTTCTTATTTGATTTGTTTAGCATGCTTAGACAAAAATCTGTAACTCAATTATCAGTCATCATTTTTTTTTTTTTTTAAAGATTAATTTATTTAATTTTTTTTTATTTTTTTATTCTGTATATCTTTTTCCCTTATGTTGAAGTTGCAGTCCAAAAGATTCCAGACTCATAGGTTCTTAACCTTGATGGAGGTCATGAACCCTGCAAGCTTCATCAGTGCATTCACCAAATCCTTCGTCACGTCACCAATAATATGAGCGGTTTACTAATAACCACATTCAGACATAATTGTAGAGTTCAATTAGGTCTATCAGATGCTGCAATGATATTTCCAATTTCTCTCATAGCTTTCGAGAAAATGAAGAAGAAAGTCATGTTTTAGAAAAAAAAATACAGTTTCATTTTACTGCGTAATTATTAATCTCAGAACGAATATTAATATTGATAGTTGTGGAGTTCAATTAGGTCTAGCAGATGCCGTAATGATATTTCCAATATCTCTAATAGCTTTCGAGAAAATGAGGAAGACATTAATGTTTTAGAAAAAAAGATACTGTTTCATTTTACTGCGTAATTATTAGTCTTAGAACAAATATTAATAACGACAGTTGTAGAGTTTAATTAAGTCTATCAGATGCTGCAATGATATTTCCAATATCTCTAATAGCTTTCAAGAAAATGAGGAAAAAAGTCATGTTATGGAAAAAAGATATGGTTTCATTTTACTGCGTAATTATTAGTCTTAGAACAAATATTCATGATGATAGTTGTAGAGTTTAATTAGTTATATCAGTTGCTGCAATGATATTTCTAATATCTCTAATAGCTTTCGAGAAAATGAGGAAGAAATTCATGTTTTGGAGGAAAAAAATGGTTTAATTTTACTGCGTAATTATTAGTCTTAGAACAAATATTTATAATGACAGTTGTAGAGTATAATTAGGTCTATCAGATACTGCAATGATATTTCTAATATCTCTAATAGCTTTCAAAAAAATGAGAAAGTCGTGTTTGGAAAAAGGATACAGTTTCAATATATATATATATATATATATATATATATATATATATATATATATATATATATATATATATATATATATATATATATATATATATATATATATATATATATACACACACACACACACACACACACATATACATATACATACACACACCCTGATCCCGCATAAAACGTGTTAAGATAGAACGATTTTCTTATAGAACAAGGGACAAAAATATTAAATCAAAATTATTGTACAGAACGATTGTGACCGTATAGAACAGGGTCTGAATTGTAATTGTAAGGTGGAGAAGAAAATGTACCAGGCAACAAAGGCCATATGGCAAACGGGGTCTGAAATAAGTGAAGCAAATCTGAGTTCTTATACAGAACGAGCGTAATCCACAAAGCCTTGGACTCCATCTCCCCTGTAATTACATCCCCGTAGGATTAAGGCAAGGAAAACCTTATTTGATGTTTTTTAACCATTTATATTTAATAATTGTTAATAATATGCAGTGTTCGTCAATTTCAGAATAAATTTTAGTGACCAATCGACCAGTTGTCGATTATATATACATATATATATATATACATATATATATATATATATATACATATATATATATATATACATATATATATATATATATATATATATATATATATATATATATATATATATATACAATTTATTTTGTAGATTCATTCATTAATTTATTAATTAAATATTTGTGTGTGATCAGCGGCAAGTGTGATGTACGAGTGTGCACTGCGGCTCAACGTGGAAGGTATTGGTGAGAAGGGAGTGAGGCAGCAAGGTAAATGTTACCTGGCGTGCCTCAACTGTCTCAGGCATATACCCCTGCAGGAGGCATGGATAGTGAGGCCTCTGGTCACTCAACCCTCAGAGGAACCATCAAGTCTCCACAGTAAAGGTAAGCACAATGTATTGTAATGCTTTGCCCGCCCTGTCTCAGCCTCACAATCATGTACAATGCCCAGTTATCAGGTGAAACCAATGGTCATCTTTGGGTTATAAGTTACACCATTTGAAGTAGTGATGATTAAGTAGAATTATTACCCTATTTTACTAATGAGCTGTGTTATTGAAAATAATATTGTACGTACGTAAATAATACGTTTGTATTTTATATATACATTTTGCATGAGCAAGAATTTTTTGTGTTTTATTATTATACTCAAATCTTGGAAATTTAGACTAATGTTTAAGCCATATACATAGTTCTTTTCCATGTGGTTGATTTGTGGTATAACATGGTGTTTGTGGTTAATGCAGGTGAGGGAGTCAACCCCAAAAGGAGCAGTGAAGGTGAACCATTGGCCGCCCCGTTGCCACGCTGTCGCCCACAAGTCAAGGTTTTGGAACTCACACACATCCAGCGAGAGTATGAGTTGGTCCATGCCCGCCTTCTGTTGCTCAAAACATTGCCTGACGTCCCTCTCTCTGGTGAGCTTTTGTATATGTATTGTTTTTAGTGCATAAACGGTCTCCAAAGTGTGTGGGAGGTGAAACCATCACTAGCAAGAAGTATACTCACCTGCCATTCTTAATAACTATTCTATTTATTTATATATCTATAGTCTCTGATGCCTTGTTCCCTCCAAAAACATTCCCCAAGGAGATGGCTACCACTAAAGAGCCTCCACCTCTCACAATCCATACACTCTCTCCTTGCATGCTCAACCACTCCCTATCTATCAGCAACTCTTTCATGCATAATCTCCCTTATCCTAACGTTCCATCTTACAACTGGCCTCTACTACTTTGGTGGCCATGAGTAATTTTTGTTCAATTTTTGTACCATTTCAGGAGGTCCCCTAAATTCTGCAGACACAATCAGTTTATTGACTCATGCTAAACTGTTCCGTGAAGCTGTGAGACTTGCAAGGCTGTTCAAGCAAGCGGTGGACCCTATACTTAAGGGTCTAGCCCACACTTGCCTCCATCCTCCCTTGTTGCGGCCACCCACACTGGAGGACAACGACAGTGAGTTTTATTTTCATATTTACACTATTTAATTGAACCCTGTGGTGTAGGCTGCAAGAATACCACCAACACATTCCCTCCGGATCATAAAAGGGGACTCAGCGAGGGGTTTGAGAAACCTTCGACAAAGACGGGGCACTGAAGGAGAGGGGATAGTAAAGTTTCCCTCAATCCTAAATGCCTTGTCTTGGCTATCCCATTTTAATGGAGATATATGCCAGGTATATAAGATAGATAGATTTATTTATTTATTTCAATATATGTTTGGTGTAAGATAAAATTGATATAAATCAATGATATTTGCAAACGTTTACTATTCTAATTTACATCTTTCAAAAAACTAACCCCAATATACACCAGACAAGTTTGTCTAATCTGTGATGGATTTTTGGAATGAATATGAATTAGATACTCTTATATGCCTTTTATATTGAGTGGATAAGTATGAATGTTTAAAGCGATTAATTTTTTAGATTTGTTCCAAAGGTCTGTTCTATAATAAGGTAGAAAAATAGTAAGGATGTGTTTACAAAGGAAAAGAATGAAGGAGGAAAGATAAAAAATTGATGCATTTGAATGTTGCAGGAGAGGGAGGTGAGAGAGAGGTATGGTGGAAGACACTAAAGCAATTGATGGAGCAGGAGGAAAGTGGCAATCAGTCAGTACTTCATTATGCTGTTGCTTCTACACTCTTGCAGCACTCATCATTACTCCCAGCATGGCTGGTCAACTCTTACAAGGTATCAAAAGAAAACTTATGCATTTCTCTACTCATTGTAACATGGGTTGCTACTCATGCCAACCTTGTCCTGAACAGGAAATTATCATATTGATATTGATTTTTATATCTGCACAAAAATAAGAACAAAGAAATAGTGAATGAAATGTTGTATAACAAAGTGAAGAGACTGTTGAGCATCATGTGTCATGTTAACACAGACACGCAACTGTGGTGAGCTGCTGCGTCTGTACGTGAGCCACGGCCTCTTGGAGGATGCAGTACGACTTGCCATGCAGTATTTGGATGGGGTGTTGGGACAGGGCACTCGGCAGGTGAGTTCAGGTGTCTGAGGAGCAATGATGTAGGAAATGTGTTGGAAGGAATGGAGAAATATGTTGTTGCAGAGCAATGGCAGTAAATGTAATGAGAAGGTTGTATGAAGGAATAGCTGTGCCAACTGCACTGTATGGGATTGAAACATGAAGTATGGGAGTAGCAGAGAAGAAGAGATTAAATGCAATAGAGATGAGGTGTCCGAGAAGCATGTGTGGAGTAACGCGTATGAACTGAGTAAAGAATGAGGGAGAGCTGGTGTTATGAGAGAGTTGGGTGGTCAAGTAAAGCAGTGTGTCAAGATGGTTTGGACATGTGGAGAGAACAGAGGAGGACCAGTTGGTTGAAGAAGATAATGGGATCAAATGTGAGGGGAAGGGATAGATAGACGATTCTAAAGGTTTTGAGTCTTTAGGCATATGCATATATATTTTTTTTTCTTCAAATTGCAGGTTGGATTAAGCACAGCCTTGCATGCTGCAGCCCCCCCTGTGTGGCTACCATACACTGCCTTGGATAAATTACTGTTGGAGCTTAGTGAGGTTCAGCATAACTTACAATACAGAAAGGTGAGTGGCTCTGTGATGTTTCAGATTGACACTAGGTCATCCTCTACTTGCTTGTTTGAGAGAGAGAGAGAGAGAGAGAGAGTGAGAGAGTGAGAGTGAGTGAGTGAGTGAGTGAGTGAGTGAGTGTGTGTGTGTGTGTGTGTGTGTGTGTGTGTGTGTGTGTGTGTGTGTGTGTGTGTGTGTGTGTGAGTAATGGTGTTCTATCACCTTTGCAGCTACGGGAAGACTTGGTGCAGAAACTAGAGGTCTACAAGAAAGAATTGGTGCAAGTGTCTCACAATCGAGCTGTTTTCCTCCAGGGTTGAAACTGTCCCCTTAGCATTGAGTCCATGCGTCATCTAACATAGTTCTGAATCAAAATGATATTGAATTTCATATTAAACTAAACCTTTTGAATAATTTATTTACCTGAATTACCTAAAACTGCTGGAAACAAAATATAATTATAAGACATTTTTAAATCTGTTTTTAGTTTCTTATTTTGTAAAATAAATTTGCTGTAACACTGTTGCAAAGAAATAATAAAACATATAATTAAGTTTCATAATCTTTCAGTGTGCAAGGTGGTGGCTACAAGAGTTCTAACACCGTAATCTCTGTGGTTTGTAAAAGGGTCGCAGCAAAGGATCTGGGAAGCCCTTCCTCTCTATACTCTCCTACAAAAAAGACAAGGAGTAATTTATGTTAGTGAAGGGAAGAAAGAAGTTGCAGGAGTTGGTATGCCAATCACAGAATGTACATCTACGGCGGTAACAGAAGAGCCTGAAGAGACACTTGACGCAGGAACCAACAACAACAAAACTAAGAAAAATTGGCGCAACCATAACAGGAAAAACAAGAAGTGCAAAGAAGTGACGCTGAAATTTGTCACTGCAGAGGCCAGAGACTCACCATTAATAGAAATAAAGTCTGAAACACCCTATGAAAGAACTAACTAAACAAAGGAAACCAAGAAGCATCTTCGCCGCCATTGGAGAAAAAACAAGAAGTGACGCTAAAATCCCTCACTGCTGAGTAGGTTCACCTTGGTGAAGAGGTTACGTCTCTTCCTGTAGAGGAGCTGCCCGTTACTGAACACAAAGTCCAGTACTGAAGCCCTGCCGTCTATGAAGAGAATGACGTCCATTACTGAAGAGGTCCTGTGCACTATTGCAAGCAAAAAAGTTCCCTCAACTGAAGAGGAAGTGTCGAAGGGTGATCATGACAGACTGATGATTGAGGAGGAGTCAAAATCAATTAGTATACAAGAAAATATACCAATTAACAGTGACCCCTACACATCCGATCAAGAGGCGGCCATAGTTAACGGAGTTCTCGGCAAGACCAACAAAGATGTCGCGCAAACGGTTCAGGAAGAAATTGTTCCAATTGATGTACAAAAGAAGGTGATCAAGCACCATAAGGTTATCAAACCAACTAAGAACAAGATAAACAATGATTCCTATTCTGATGACGGCACCAATGTCATTCTTCCGTCCGTGGAAGAGCAGCGCAAGATTACCAAGGCTGTGTTGTGCGCCGCTGACCTGCGGGCTAATGAACAATGGCAGAATGTTGCTCAAGAAGCACATGTCATCAACGAAAACGTTCACTCAATTCACGAACAACTGTTTGAAGCTAACAAAGAAATGCTGCCCATTAAAGAAGAGTCCGAAGCAATTACAGCCGAGATTATACCAGATAATTATGATACCCACACATCAGATGAAGAGGCAGCCATTGTTAATGAAGTTCTTGGTAAGACAAACAAACAAATGCCCCACAACACAGACGAGACCAGATCGGTCAACGAAGCCAGAGGAAAAGAGGCACCGGAAACAATAGATAGATCGATAAAAAAATAATGAAATGGCAGAAGACATGTGGTGATTAAATAATCTTCCCGAACTAGGTAACTATAGACCATACAGTTCTGCTATGGTTAATGAGACAGCACTACCTCTCCCCAAGTTAAGCTGCCATCAGCCAGAATCAAACTTGTCACCTTTAGCCGAGAACTGTATCACAGAGTCACCTGCACCCTTTCTCTTGTGGCAACATACACTGTATGAGAAACCAATAGTTATAATTTTATATACTATATCTTTACACTAGGGTTGTAAAGCCAATAGTTATAATTTCATGCTACATCTTTAAGTTATGGTTGTCAACCCATAGTTCTGCAAGGCGTGTGGAATATTATTCATTATCTGGCAAAAACATAATGATGATCTACCACAAACTACAATCCAGTACGATAAAAAATGCCATCAGCCTCACAAGTACAATAGTACTAACCTGATTTTCTCTCAACAGGCTCCACTTGCTCACATACAGATCCCATGAGATTGGCATCATTGTTACAGTCCCTTGGCTGTGTTTATCCCAAATTCATGCAAGTGTGAAGCCTCCTCTCAGTCCTCTTGATGAAACACAGGAGACAATATCGATGGTGGCAACCTTATCTACCATATAGAACTTATAAAATACCAATGCTGATTCCTTAATATTGACCTTGTTCACAAATTTTATTTGTTCAAGTTGCATTTAGGAACAATAATTACATGAGAAATATTCATGTATCTACGACAAAATTATAAATAATTGGATTCTTTTTAAAGTAAAAGAGGATTAGATGTATTGTAATGAAGAACAGAGGAGCTCTGCACCATTACAGTACACTTGATGATTATCATGATATAAGTATATACTTTAACACAAAATCTCTGTGTTCTGCTCGGGTTTAACCCTTCTGCACCAAGTATGTAGTGTGCATGACAGCCAAGCAGGTTAACAGAAGGTTGACTTTCTTCCATGATAAAGAAAATAAATAAATGAAAACGGAAAATAGTACAGCCCGGACTTGTATCTCTTCTGTGAGATGCAACAATCTACCCGAGTGTAAGTACAATAGTTTCTTTACAGTAAGTAAAGACGTAAGCCTATCCAAGGTTGGACAACTATCATGAGCTGACATCCATTAACATTGCACTACACTGCAAGTTTCAAGTATGCATGTTTGTATATATGTGTGCATATACAAACATGAGATGACCTAAGATAGCTGCGAGGTGCAATAACTCCTAAAGAAAAGAAAGCATTATGGCCAAAGGTGTGATGAAAGATTAACACTGGTGAGATCTGTACATAAAATAACACATTAGTGTAAATTTCAGCCTTTTGAAACTAAAAAATTATAAGTCAACCCAAGAAATCTAAAATCTTTTTCATGAGTATATACCATAAATATACACTGGTAGCAAACATCCTTTTTTGGACACAACAAAACCCTCACCGTCACAATTTACCATGTTCCCTCACACAGCTTGTCTCCTCCATCCATACAGTGAGAACACCACCAATACCCAAAGTTTCTACACTGGTATTGTGGGTCTGAGAAGAAAGTTTAGCGTCCCACTTTGCCCAATTTTGTATCAGTTTTTGGGTTGGCAGTAATAGTCTGCACAGACACTATGCACTCGTTGATGCGGGTCTGGAGGTTACGTAGGTCGTGGATGTACATGAGACGCAGAGCTTTCCCAGCATTATTCAGCACTGGGTCACCTGTCTCAAAACCCAAGTCAGCCTCAAAGATGGGATAGGCTTTGCCCTGGAATGGTTGGAAGAACAAGGGATATGGAAAGTTAATTAAATTACATACTAACTTAATTTAACTTATAAACTCATATTTTTCCTTCCATCTCTCCATTTTGTATAACATTGTCCCCAAATACTTGAAGTCTTTCACTTCCTCCATTCTCTTTCCTACTAAGACTACCTCACATCTTCCTACTGCTGGTACACTCACCCTAAAAGTGTACTAAGTCAACTCCATCTACTTACTTCCTTTCAGTAAAATCACCTTACTTTTCCCAGTATTCACTCTTATCTTCCTCCTTATACATACACTATGTCATTAATCCACCACTCTGTTTCTACTGATTGTGTCAAATATCACCAGATCATTAAACAATCATCACCTGTGTCATAAAGTGGTCAACTGTAATTTACAGTGAACTCAACTCACCTGATGAATCACTTCACCGGGACTCTGGATAGCCTCTGTGGAGAGTCTGGATGTGATCAACTTACTGATAGCCTTCAGGGTCACCAGGTGGTCAGGATGAGGAGTGACTCCAAGCTTACCAGCCAGTTTGTTGACTCCGTCTGGGTATGAAAAGAACGCTGATTGTCAAAATGGAACACATTTTCTAATAGTAAACTTATAAATTAGGCATTATGGAAAAATAATAATAACAAACTACTACTCCAAGCATAAAGATAATGGAATGCACAGAACAGAACACAATGCAAATATAAATGTCTTGCCTCTGAATTCTGAGCTCTGGAAATCTAGAGAATCGAGAGGGTTGGTGTTGACCATCTTGGGGCCAGACATCTGCCGGTTCCGAACATTTTCAGCTGTCTCGCCCTTATACTTGTCCACTGAAAAAAATAATTCAATG